>JARKHS020016286.1:0-23260 GCA_030143305.2 Amblyomma americanum | reverse complement strand
GTGTGTTCGAGAAACTTCGTGTTGGAGAAACTCCGTGTTGGAGAAGCTCCGTGTTGGAGAAACTCCGTGTTGGAGAAACTCCGTGCTGGAGAAACTCCGTGCTGGAGAAACTCCGTGTTGGAGCAACTCCGTGTTGGAGAAACTGCGTGTTGGAGAAACTCCATGTTGGAGAAACTTCGTGTTGGAGAAACTCTCTGTTGGAGAAACTCCGTGTTGGAGAAACTCCGTGTTGGAGAAACTCCGTGTTGGAGAAACTCTGTGTTGGAGAAACTCCGTGTTGGAGAAACTCCGTGTTGGAGAAACTCCGTGTTGGAGAAACTCCATGTTGGAGAAACTCGCTTTTGGACAAACTTTATGTTGGAGAAACTCCCTGTTGAAGAATCTCCATGCTGGAGGAACTCCGTGTTGGAGAAACTTCTTGTTGGAGAAACTCCGTGTTGGAGAGACTCCGTGTTGGATAAGCTGCGTGTTGGAGAAACTCTGTGTTGGAGAAACTCCGTGTTGGAGAAACTCCATGTTGGAGCAACTCCGTGTTGGAGAAACTCAGTTTTGGAGAAACTGCGTGTTGGAGAAACTCCGTGTTGGAGAAACTCCGTGTTGGAGATACTCAGTGTTGGAGAAACTCCGTGTTGGAGAAACTCCGTGTTGGAGAAACTCCGTGTTGGAGAAACTCCGTGTTGGAGAAACTCCGTGTTGGAGAAACTCCGTGTTGGAGAAACTCCGTGTTGGAGAAACTCCGTGTTGGAGAAACTCCGTGTTGGAGAAACTCCGTGTTGGAGAAACTTCGTGTTTGAGAAACTCCGTGTTGGAGAAACTCGTGTTCGAGAAACTTCGTGTAGGAGAAACTCCGTGTTGGAGAAACTCCGTGTTGGAGAAACTCCGTGTTGGAGAAACTGCGTGTTGGAGAAACTCCGTGTTGGAGAAACTACGTGTTGGAGAAACTCCGTGTTGGAGAAACTCCGTGTTGGAGAAACTCCGTGTTGGAGAAACTCCGTGTTGGAGAAACTCCGTGTTAGAGAAACTTCGTGTTGGAGAAACTCCGTGTTGGAGAAACTCCGTGTTGGAGAAACTCCGTGTTGGAGAAACTCCGTGTTGGAGAAACTCCGTGTTGGAGAAACTCCGTGTTGGAGAAACTCGTGTTGGAGAAACTCCGTGTTGGAGAAACTCCGTGTTGGAGAAACTCCGTGTTGGAGAAACTCTGTGTTGGAGAAACTCCGTGTTGGAGAAACTCCGTGTTGGAGAAACCCCGTGTTGGAGAAACTCCGTGTTGGAGAAACTCCGTGTTGGAGAAACTCAGTGTTGGAGAAACTCCGTGTTGGAGAAACTCCATTTTGGAGAAACTCTCGTGTTGGAGAAACCTTACTTAGAGAACTCCTGTTGAGAAACTCCCTGATAACTACGTGTTGGAGAAACTCCGTGTTGGAGAAAGTCTGTGTTGGAGAAACTTCGTGTTGGAGAAACTCCGTGTTGGAGAAACTCCGTGTTGGAGAAACTCCGTGTTGGAGAAACTCCGTGTTGGAGAAACTCCGTGTTGGAGAAACTCCGTGTTGGAGAAACTCCGTGTTGGAGAAACTCCGTGTTGGAGAAACTCAGTGTTGGAGAAACTCCGTGTTGGAGAAACTCCGTGTTGGAGAAACTCCGTGTTGGAGAAACTCCGTGTTGGAGAAACTCCGTGTTGGAGAAACTCCGTGTTGGAGAAACTCCGTGTTGGAGAAACTCCGTGTTGGAGAAACTCCGTGTTGGAGAAACTCCGTGTTGGAGAAACTCCGTGCTGGAGAAAATCCGTGTTGGAGAAACACCCTGTTAGAGAAACTCCCTGTTGGAGAGAACTACTATGTTGGAGAAACTCCTGTTGGAGAAATTCCATGTTGGAGAAACTTCGTGTTGGAGAAAATCCATGTTGGAGAAACTCCCTGTTGGAGAAACTCTATGTTGGAGAAACTCCATGTTGGAGAAACTCCGTGTTGGAGAAACTCCGTGTTGGAGAAACTCCGTGTTGGAGAAGCTCCGTGTTGGAGAAACTCAGTGTTGGAGAAACTCCGTGTTGGAAACTCCGTGTTGGAGAAACTCCGTGTTGGAGAAACTCGTGTTGGAGAAACTCCGTGTTGGAGAAACTCCGTGTTGGAGAAACTCCGTGTTGGAGAAACTCCGTGTTGGAGAAACTCCGTGTTGGAGAAACTCCGTGTTGGAGAAACTCCGTGTTGGAGAAACTCCGTGTTGGAGAAACTCCGTGTTGGAGAAACTCCGTGTTGGAGAAACTCCGTGTTGGAGAAACTCCGTGTTGGAGAAACTCCGTGTTGGAGAAACTCCGTGTTGGAGAAACTCCGTGTTGGAGAGACTCCGTGTTGGATAAACTGCGTGTTGGAGAAACTCTGTGTTGGAGAAACACCGTGTTGAAGAAACTCCGTGTTGGAGCAACTCCGTGTTGGAGCAACTCAGTTTTGGAGAAACTCCGTGTTGGAGAAACCTTTATTTAGAGAAACTCCCTGTTTGAGAAACTCCCTGAGAACTACGTGTTGGAGAAACTCCTGTCGGAGCAAATTCTATGTTTGAGAAACTGTTGAAGAAGCTCTCTGTTGGAGAAACTCCCTGCTGGAGAAAATCCATGTTGCAGAAACACCCTGTTAGAGAAACTCCCTGTTGGAGAGAATATATGTTGGAAAAACTTCCTGTTGGAGAAAATCTATGTTGGAGAAACTTCATGTTGGAGAAACTTCATGTTGGAGAAACTCCTGTTGAGAAACTCCATGTTGGAGAAACTCCGTGTTGGAGAAACTCCGTGTTGGAGAAACTCCGTGTTGGAGAAACTCCGTGTTGGAGAAACTCCGTGTTGGAGAAACTCCGTGTTGGAGAAACTCCGTGTTGGAGAAACTCCGTGTTGGAGAAACTCCGTGTTGGAGAAACTTCGTGTTGGAGAAACTCCGTGTTGGAGAAACTCCGTGTTGGAGAAACACCCTGTTGGAGCAACTCCGTTTTGGAGAAAGTCCGTGTTGGAGAAACTCCGCGTTGGAGAAACATCGTGTTGGAGAATCACCGTGCTGGAGAAACACTGTGTTAGAGAAACTCCGTGTTGGAGAAACTCCGTGTTGGAGAAAATCCGTGTTGGAGAAACTCCGTGTTGGGGAAACTCCGTGTTGGAGAAACTCCGTGTTGGAGCAAACTCCGTGTTGGAGCAACTCAGTGTTGGAGAAATTCCGTGTTGCAGAAAGTCCGTTTTGGAGAAGCTCTCTGTTGGAGATACGCTTACTTAGAGAAACTCTCTGTTTGAGAAACTCCCTGATAACTACGTGTTGGAGAAACTCCGTGTTGGAGAAAGTCTGTGTTCGAGGAACTTCGTGTAGGAGAAACTCAGTTTTGGAGATACTTCGTGTTGGAGAAACTCCGTGTTGAAGAGACTCCGTGTTGGATAAACTCCGTGTTGGAGAAACTCCGTGCTGGAGAAACTCCGTGCTGGAGAAACTCAGTGTTGGAGCAACTCCGTGTTGTAGAAACTCCGTGTTGGAGAAACTCCGTGTTGGAGAAACTTCGTGTTGGAGAAACTCCGTGTTGGAGAAACTCTGTGTTGGAGAAACTCCGTGTTGGAGAAACTCCGTGTTTGAGAAACTCCGTGTTGGAGAAACTCCATGTTGGAGAAACTCTCTTTTGGACAAACTTTATGTTGGAGAAACTCCCTGTTGAAGAATCTCCATGCTGGAGGAACTCCGTGTTGGAGAAACTTCTTGTTGGAGAAACTCCGTGTTGGAGAGACTCCGTGTTGGAGAAACTGCGTGTTGGAGAAACTCTGTGTTGGAGAAACTCCGTGTTGGAGAAACTCCGTGTTGGAGAAACTCCGTGTTGGAGAAACTCCGTGTTGGAGAAACTCCGTGTTAGAGAAACTCCGTGTTGGAGAAACTCCGTGTTGGAGAAACTCCGTGTTGGAGAAACACCCTGTTGGAGAAACTCCGTGTTGGAGAAAGTCCGTGTTGGAGAAACTCCGTGTTGGAGAAACTTCGTGTTGGAGAATCACCGTGTTGGAGAAACTCTGTGTTGGAGAAACTCCGTGTTGGAGAAACTCCGTGTTGGAGAAACTCTGTGTTGGAGAAACTCCGTGTTGGAGAAACTCCGTGTTGGAGAAACTCCGTGTTGGAGAAACTCCGTGTTGGAGAAACTCCGTGTTGGAGCAACTCCGTGTTGGAGAAACTCAGTGTTGGAGAAACTCCGTGTTGCAGAAAGTCCATTTTGGAGAAGCTCTCTGTTGGAGATACGCTTACTTAGAGAAACTCTCTGTTTGAGAAACTCCCTGATAACTACGTGTTGGAGAAACTCCGTGTTGGAGAAACTTCGTGTTGGAGAAACTCCGTGTTGGAGAAACTCCGTGTTGGAGAAACTCCGTGTTGGAGAAACTCCGTGTTGGAGAAACTCCGTGTTGGAGAAACTCCGTGTTGGAGAAAGTCCATTTTGGAGAAACTCCGTGTTGGAGAAACCCTTATTTGGAGAAACTCCCTGTTGGAGAAACTCCCTGATAACTACGTGTTGGAGAAACTCCGTGTTGGAGAAACTCCGTGTTGGAGAAACTCCCTGTTGGAGAAACTCCGTGTTGGAGAAACTCCGTGTTGGAGAAACTCCGTGTTGGAGAAACTCCGTGTTGGAGAAATTCCGTGTTGGAGAAACTCCGTGTTGGAGAAACTCCGTGTTGGAGAAACTCCGTGTTGGAGAAACTCCGTGTTGGAGAAACTCCGTGTTGGAGAAACTCAGTTTTGGAGAAACTCCGTGTTGGAGAAACTCCGTGTTGGAGAAACTCCGTGTTGGAGAAACTCCGTGTTGGAGAAACTCCGTGTTGGAGAAACTCCGTGTTGGAGAAACTCCGTGTTGGAGAAACTCCGTGTTGGAGAAACTCCGTGTTGCAGAAACTCCGTGTTGGAGAAACTCCTGTTGGAGAAACCTTATTTGAGAAACTCCTGTTTGAGAAACTCCTGGAAAACTACGTGTTGGAGAACTCCGTGTTGGAGAAACTCCGTGTTGGAGAAACTCCGTGTTGGAGAAACTCGTGTTGGAGAAACTCCGTGTTGGAGAAACTCCGTGTTGGAGAAACTCCGTGTTGGAGAAACTCCGTGTTGGAGAAAATCCGTGTTGGAGAAACTCCGTGTTGGAGAAACTCCGTGTTGGAGAAACTCCGTGTTGGAGAAACTCCGTGTTGGAGCAACTCAGTGTTGGAGAAATTCCGTGTTGCAGAAAGTCCGTTTTGGAGAAGCTCTCTGTTGGAGATACGCTTACTTAGAGAAACTCTCTGTTTGAGAAACTCCCTGATAACTACGTGTTGGAGAAACTCCGTGTTGGAGAAAGTCGTGTTCGAGGAACTTCGTGTAGGAGAAACTCAGTTTTGGAGATACTTCGTGTTGGAGAAACTCCGTGTTGAAGAGACTCCGTGTTGGATAAACTCCGTGTTGGAGAAACTCCGTGCTGGAGAAACTCCGTGCTGGAGAAACTCAGTGTTGGAGCAACTCCGTGTTGTAGAAACTCCGTGTTGGAGAAACTCCGTGTTGGAGAAACTTCGTGTTGGAGAAACTCCGTGTTGGAGAAACTCCGTGTTGGAGAAACTTCGAGTTGGAGAAACTCCGTGTTGGAGAAACTCCGTGTTGGAGAAACTCCATGTTGGAGAAACTCTCTTTTGGACAAACTTTATGTTGGAGAAACTCCCTGTTGAAGAATCTCCATGCTGGAGGAACTCCGTGTTGGAGAAACTTCTTGTTGGAGAAACTCCGTGTTGGAGAAACTCCGTGTTGGAGAAACTGCGTGTTGGAGAAACTCTGTGTTGGAGAAACTCCGTGTTGGAGAAACTCCGTGTTGGAGAAACTCCGTGTTGGAGAAACTCCGTGTTGGAGAAACTCCGTGTTGGAGAAACTCCATGTTGGAGAAGCTCTCTGTTGGAGAACCCTTATTTAGAGAAACTCCGTGTTGAGAAACTCCGTGTTGAGAAACTCCGTGTTGGAGAAACTCCGTGTTGGAGAAACTCCGTGTTGGAGAAACTCCGTGTTGGAGAAACTCCGTGTTGGAGAAACTCCGTGTTGGAGAGACTCCGTGTTGGAGAAACTGCGTGTTGGAGAAACTCCGTGTTGGAGAAACTCCGTGTAGGAGCAACTCCGTGTTGGAGCAACTCAGTGTTGGAGAAATTCCGTGTTGCAGAAAGTCCATTTTGGAGAAGCTCTCTGTTGGAAATACGCTTATTTAGAGAAACTCTCTGTTTGAGAAACTCCCTGAAACTACGTGTTGGAGAAACTCCGTGTTGGAGGAAGTCTGTGCTCGAGGAACTTCGTGTAGGAGAAACTCAGTTTTGGAGAAACTTCGTGTTGGAGAAACTCCGTGTTGAAGAGACTCCGTGTTGGAGAAACTCCGTGTTGGAGAAACTCCGTGCTGGAGAAACTCCGTGCTGGAGAAACTCAGTGTTGGAGCAACTCCGTGTTGTAGAAACTCCGTGTTGGAGAAACTCTGTGTTGGAGAAACTCCGTGTTGGAGAAACTCCGTGTTGGAGAAACTCCGTGTTGGAGAAACTCCGTGTTGGAGAAACTCCATGTTGGAGAAACTCCCTGTTGGAGAAACTATGTTGGAGAAACTCCTGTTGAGAACTCTGTGGAGAAACTCGTGTTGGAGAAACTCAGTGTTGGAGAAACTCCGTGTTGGAGAAACTCCGTGTTGGAGAAACTCGTGTTGGAGAAACTCGTGTTGGAGAAACTCCGTGTTGGAGAAACTCCGTGTTGGAGCAACTCAGTTTTGGAGAAACTCCGTGTTGGAGAAACCTTTATTGTGAGAAACTCCCTGTTTGAGAAACTCCCTGATACTACGTGTTGGAGAAACTCCTGTCGGAGCAAATTCTATGTTTGAGAAACTGTTGAAGAAGCTCTCTGTTGGAGAAACTCCCTGCTGGAGAAAATCCATGTTGCAGAAACACCCTGTTAGAGAAACTCCCTGTTGGAGAGAATATATGTTGGAAAAACTTCCTGTTGGAGAAAATCTATGTTGGAGAAACTTCATGTTGGAGAAACTTCATGTTGGAGAAACTCCCTGTTGCAGAAACTCCATGTTGGAGAAACTCCGTGTTGGAGAAACTCCGTGTTGGAGAAACTCAGTGTTGGAGAAACTCCGTGTTGAAACTCCGTGTTGGAGAAACTCCGTGTTGGAGAAACTCCGTGTTGGAGAAACTCCGTGTTGGAGAAACTCCGTGTTGGAGAAACTCCGTGTTGGAGAAACTCCGTGTTGGAGAAACTCCGTGTTGGAGAAACTCCGTGTTGGAGAAACTCCGTGTTGGAGAAACTCCGTGTTGGAGAAACTCCGTGTTGGAGAAACTCCGTGTTGGAGAAACTCCGTGTTGGAGAAACTCCGTGTTGAGAAACTTCGTATTGGAGAAACTCCGTGTTGGAAATACGCTTATTTAGAGAAACTCTCTGTTTGAGAAACTCCCTGAAAACTACGTGTTGGAGAAACTCCGTGTTGGAGGAAGTCTGTGCTCGAGGAACTTCGTGTAGGAGAAACTCAGTTTTGGAGAAACTTCGTGTTGGAGAAACTCCGTGTTGAAGAGACTCCGTGTTGGATAAACTCCGTGTTGGAGAAACTCCGTGCTGGAGAAACTCCGTGCTGGAGAAACTCAGTGTTGGAGCAACTCCGTGTTGTAGAAACTCCGTGTTGGAGAAACTCTGTGTTGGAGAAACTCCGTGTTGGAGAAACTCCGTGTTGGAGAAACTACGTGTTGGAGAAACTCCGTGTTGGAGAAACTCCATGTTGGAGAAACTCCGTGTTGGACAAACTTTATGTTGGAGAAACTCCGTGTTGAAGAATCTCCATGCTGGAGGAACTCCGTGTTGGAGAAACTTCTTGTTGGAGAAACTCCGTGTTGGAGAGACTCCGTGTTGGATAAACTGCGTGTTGGAGAAACTCTGTGTTGGAGAAACACCGTGTTGAAGAAACTCCGTGTTGGAGCAACTCAGTTTTGGAGAAACTCCGTGTTGGAGAAACCTTTATTTAGAGAAACTCCCTGTTTGAGAAACTCCCTGATAACTACGTGTTGGAGAAACTCCTGTCGGAGCAAATTCTATGTTTGAGAAACTGTTGAAGAAGCTCTCTGTTGGAGAAACTCCCTGCTGGAGAAAATCCATGTTGCAGAAACACCCTGTTAGAGAAACTCCCTGTTGGAGAGAATATATGTTGGAAAAACTTCCTGTTGGAGAAAATCTATGTTGGAGAAACTTCATGTTGGAGAAACTCCATGTTGGAGAAACTCCGTGTTGGAGAAACTCCGTGTTGAAACTCCGTGTTGGAGAAACTCCGTGTTGGAGAAACTCCGTGTTGGAGAAACTCCGTGTTGGAGAAACTCCGTGTTGAAGATACTCCGTGTTGGAGAAACTCCGTGTTGGAGAAACTTCGTGTTGGAGAAACTCCGTGTTGGAGAATCTCCGTGTTGGAGAAACTCCGTGCTGGAGAAACTCCATGTTGGAGAAACTCCGTGTTGGAGAAACTCCGTGTTGGAGAAACTCCGTGTTGGAGAAACTTCGTGTTGGAGAAACACCCTGTTGGAGCAACTCCGTTTTGGAGAAAGTCCGTGTTGGAGAAACTCCGCGTTGGAGAAACATCGTGTTGGAGAATCACCGTGTTGGAGAAACACTGTGTTAGAGAAACTCCGTGTTGGAGAAACTCCGTGTTGGAGAAAATCTGTGTTGGCGAAACTCCGTGTTGGAGAAACTCCGTGTTGGAGAAACTCCGTGTTGGAGCAACTCCGTGTTGGAGCAACTCAGTGTTGGAGAAATTCCGTGTTGCAGAAAGTCCGTTTTGGAGAAGCTCTCTGTTGGAGATACGCTTACTTAGAGAAACTCTCTGTTTGAGAAACTCCCTGATAACTACGTGTTGGAGAAACTCCGTGTTGGAGAAAGTGTGTTCGAGGAACTTCGTGTAGGAGAAACTCAGTTTTGGAGATACTTCGTGTTGGAGAAACTCCGTGTTGAAGAGACTCCGTGTTGGATAAACTCCGTGTTGGAGAAACTCCGTGCTGGAGAAACTCCGTGCTGGAGAAACTCAGTGTTGGAGCAACTCCGTGTTGTAGAAACTCCGTGTTGGAGAAACTCCGTGTTGGAGAAACTCCGTGTTGGAGAAACTCCGTGTTGGAGAAACTCCGTGTTGGAGAAACTCCGTGTTGGAGAAACTCCGTGTTGGAGAAACTCCGTGTTGGAGAAACTCCGTGTTGGAGAAACTCCGTGTTGGAGAAACTCCGTGTTGGAGAAACTCCTTGGAAACTGTGTTGGAGAAACTCCGTGTTGGAGAAACTCCGTGTTGGAGAAACTCCGTGTTGGAGAAACTCCGTGTTGGAGAAACTCCGTGTTGGAGAAACTCCGTGTTGGAAACTCGTGTTGGAGAAACTCCGTGTTGGAGAAACTCCGTGTTGGAGAAACTCCGTGTTGGAGCAACTCCGTGTTGGAGAAACTCCGTGTTGGAGAAACTCCGTGTTGGAGAAACTCCATGTTGGAGAAACTCTCTGTTGGAGAAACCCTTATTTAGAGAAACTCCCTGTTTGAGAAACTCCCTGATAACTACGTGTTGGAGAAACTCCGTGTTGGAGAAACTCCGTGTTGGAGAAACTCCGTGTTGGAGAAACTCCGTGTTGGAGAAACTCCGTGTTGGAGAAACTCCGTGTTGGAGAAACTCCGTGTTGGAGAAACTCCGTGTTGGAGAAACTCCGTGTTGGAGAAACTCCGTGTTGGAGAAACTCCGTGTTGGAGAAACTCGTGTTGGAGAAACTCCCTGTTGAAGAAACTCCATGTTGGAGAAACTCCGTGTTGGAGAAACTTCTTGTTGGAGAAACTCCGTGTTGGAGAGACTCCGTGTTGGATAAACTGCGTGTTGGAGAAACTCTGTGTTGGAGAAACACCGTGTTGAAGAAACTCCGTGTTGGAGCAAACTCCGTGTTGGAGCAACTCAGTTTTGGAGAAACTCCGTGTTGGAGAAACCTTTACTTAGAGAAACTCCCTGTTTGAGAAACTCCCTGATAACTACGTGTTGGAGAAACTCCGTGTTGGAGAAACTCCGTGTTGGAGAAACTCCGTGTTAGAGAAACTTCGTATTGGAGAAACTCCGTGTTGGAGAAACTCCGTGTTGGAGAAACACCGTGTTGGAGCAACTCCGTGATGGAGAAAGTCCGTGTTGGAGAAACTCCGTGTTGGAGAAACTTCGTGTTGGAGAATCACCGTGTTGGAGAACACTGTGTTAGAGAAACTCCGTGTTAGAGAAACTCCGTGTTGGAGAAACTCTGTGTTGGAGAAACTCCGTGTTGGAGAAACTCCGTGTTGGAGAAACTCCGTGTTGGAGAAACTCCGTGTTGGAGAAACTCCGTGTTGGAAAATACTCTGTGTTGGAGAAACTGCGTGCTGGAGAAATTCCATGTTGGAGAAACTCCGTGTTGGAGAAACACTGTGTTGGAGAAACTCCGTGTTGGAGAAACTCCATGTTGGAGAAACTCCGTGTTGGAGAAACTCCGTGTTGGAGAAAGTCCGTGTTCGAGAAACTTCGTGTAGGAGAAACTCCGTTTTGGAGAAACTCCGTGTTGGAGAAACTCCGTGTTGGAGAGACCGTGTTGAATAAACTGCGTGTTGGAGAAACTCCGTGTTGGAGAAACTCCGTGTTGGAGAAACTCCGTGTTGGAGGAACTCTATGTTGGAGAAACTCCGTGTTGCAGAAAGTCTATTTTGGAGAAGCACTCTGTTGGAGATACGCTTTCTTGAAGAAACTCTCTGTTTGAGAAACTCCCTGATAACTACGTGTTGGAGAAACTCCGTGTTGGAGAAACTTCGTGTTGGAGAAACTCCGTGTTCGAGAAACTCCGTGTTGGAGCAACTCCGTGTTGGAGAAACTCCGTGTTGGAGAAACTCCGTGTTGGAGAAACACCGTGTTGGAGAAACTCCGTGCTGGAGAAACTGTGTTGGAGAAACTCCGTGTTGGAGAAACTTCGTGTTGGAGAAACTCCGTGTTGAAGAAACGCCGTGTCGGAGAAACTCCGTGTTGAGAAACTTCATGTTGCAGAAACTCAATGTTTGAGAAATCCATGTTTGAGAAACTCCGTGCTGGAGAAACTCAGTGTTGGAGAAACTCCGAGTTGGAGAAACTCCATGTTAGAGAAACTCAGTTTTGGAGTAACTGCGTGCTAGAGAAATTCAGTGTTGGAGAAACTCCATGATGGAGAAACTCCGTGTTGGAGAAACTCCGCGTTGGAGAAACTCCGTGTTGGAGAAACTCCGCGTCGGAGAAACTCCGTTTTGGAGAAACTCCGTGTTCGAGAAGCTCCGTGTTAGAGAAACTCCGTGTTGAAGAAACTCCGTGTTGGAGAAAATCCGTGTAGGAAAAACTCCGTGTTGGAGAAACTCCGTGTTGGAGAAACTTCTTGTTGGAGAAACTCCGTGTTGGAGAAACTCCGTGTAGGATAATCTGCGTGTTGGAGAAACTCCGTGTTGGAGAAACTCCGTGTTGGAGAAACTCCGTGTTGCAGAAAGTCTATTTTGGAGAAGCTCTCTGTTGGAGATACCCTTATTTAGAGAAACTCCCTGTTTGAGAAACTCCCTGATAAATACATGTTGGAGAAACTCCGAGTTGAAAAACGTCCGTGTTGGAGAAGCTCTGTGTTGGAGAAACTCCGTGTTGGAGAAACTTCGTGTTTGAGAAACTCCGTGTTGGAGAAAGTCCGTGTTCGAGAAACTTCGTGTAGGAAAAACTCCGTTTTGGAGAAACTCCGTGTTGAACAAACTCCGTGTTGAATAAACTGCGTGTTGGAGAAACTCCGTGTTGGAGAAACTCCGTGTTGGAGAACTCTATGTTGGAGAAACTCCGTGTTGCAGAAATTCTATTTTGGAGAAGCTCTCTGTTGGAGATACGCTTATTTAGAGAAACTCTCTGTTTGAGAAACTCCCTGATAACTACGTGTTGGAGAAACTCCGTGTTGGAGAAACTTCGTGTTGGAGAAACTCCGTGTTGGAGAAACTCCGTGTTGGAGAAACTCCGTGTTGGAGAAACTCCGTGTTGGAGAAACTCCGTGTTGGAGAAACTCCGTGCTGGAGAAACTCTGTGCTGGAGAAACTCAGTGTTTGAGCAACTCCGTGTTGTAGAAACTCCGTTTTGGAGAAACTTCGTGTTGGAAAAACTCCGTGTTGAAGAAACGCCGTGTTGGAGAAACTCCGTGTTGGAGAAACTTCATGTTGCAGAAACTCAATGTTTGAGAAACCAGTTTGAGAAACTCCGTGCTGGAGAAACTCAGTGTTGGAGAAACTCCGAGTTGGAGCAACTCCATGTTAGAGAACTCAGGTTTGGAGTAACTGCGTGTTAGAGAAATTCAGTGTTGGAAAAACTCCATGATGGAGAAACTCCGCGTTGGAGAAACTCCGTGTTGGAGAAACTCCGCGTTGGAGAAACTCCGTGTTGGAGAAGCTCCGTGTTGGAGAAGCTCCGTGTTGGAGAAACTCCGTGTTGGAGAAACTCATTGTTGGAGAAACTCCGTGTTGGAGCAACTCAGTTTTGGAGAAACTCCGTGTTGGAGAAACCTTTATTTAGAGAAACTCCCTGTTTGAGAAACTCCCTGCTAACTACGTGTTGGAGAAACTCCTGTCGGAGCAAATTCTATGTTTGAGAAGCTGTTGAAGAAGCTCTCTGTTGGAGAAACTCCCTGCTGGAGAAAATCCATGTTGCAGAAACACCCTGTTAGAGAAACTCCCTGTTGGAGAGAATATATGTTGGAAAAACTTCCTGTTGGAGAAATTCCATGTTGGAGAAACTTCATGTTGGAGAAACTTCATGTTGGAGAAACTCCCTGTTGCAGAAACTCTATGTTGGAGAAACTCCGTGTTCGAGAAACTCCGTGTTGGAGAAACTCCGTGTTGGAGAAACTCCGTGTTGGAGAAGCTCCGTGTTGGAGAAACTCAGTGTTGGAGAAACTCCGTGTTGAAACTCCGTGTTGGAGAAACTCCGTGTTGGAGAAACTTCGTGACGGAGAAACTCCGTGTTGGAGAATCTCCGGTTGGAGAAACTCCGTGCTAGAGAAACTCCGTGTTGGAGAAACTCCGTGTTGGAGAAACTTCGTGTTGGAGAAACTCCGTGTTAGAGAAACTTCGTATTGGAGAAACTCCGTGTTGGAGAAACTCCGTGTTGGAGAAACACCCTGTTGGAGCAACTCCGTTTTGGAGAAAGTCAGTGTTGGAGAAACTCCGCGTTGGAGAAACTTCGTGTTGGAGAATCACCGTGTTGGAGAAACACTGTGTTAGAGAAACTCCGTGTTGGAGAAACTCCGTGTTGGAGAAACTCTGTGTTGGAGAAACTCCGTGTTGGAGAAAATCCGTGTTGGCGAAACTCCGTGTTGGGGAAACTCCGTGTTGGAGAAACTCCGTGTTGGAGCAACTCCGTGTTGGAGCAACTCAGTGTTGGAGAAATTCCGTGTTGCAGAAAGTCCATTTTGGAGAAGCACTCTGTTGGAGATACGCTAACTTAGAGAAACTCTCTGTTTGAGAAACTCCTGCTGGAGAAACTCCGTGTTGGAGAAAGTCTGTGTTCGAGGAACTTCGTGTAGGAGAAACTCAGTTTTGGAGATACTTCGTGTTGGAGAAACTCCGTGTTGAAGAGGCTCCGTGTTGGATAAACTCCGTGTTGGAGAAACTCCATGCTGGAGAAACTCCGTGTTGGAGAAACTCAGTGTTTGGAGCAACTCCGTGTTGTAGAAACTCCGTGTTGGAGAAACTCCGTGTTGGAGAAACTCCGTGTTGAAGAAACTCCCTGTTGGAGAAACTCCGTGTTGGAGAAACTCTGTGTTGGAGAAACTCCGTGTTGGAGAAACCTTTATTTAGAGAAACTCCCTGTTTGAGAAACTCCCTGATAACTACGTGTTGGAGAAACTCCTGTCGGAGCAAATTCTATGTTTGAGAAACTATGTTGAAGAAACTCTCTGTTGGAGAAACTCCCTGCTGGAGAAAATCCATGTTGCAGAAACACCCTGTTAGAGAAACTCCCTGTTGGAGAGAATATACATTGGAAAAACTTCCTGTTGGAGAAAATCATGTTGGAGAAACTTCATGTTGGAGAAACTTCATGTTGGAGAAACTCCCTGTTGCAGAGACTCCATGTTGGAGAAACTCCGTGTTGGAGAAACTCCGTGTTGGAGAAACTCCGTGTTGGAGAAACTCCAGTGTTGGAGAAGCTCCGTGTTGGAGAAACTCAGTGTTGGAGAAACTCCGTGTTGGAAACTCCGTGTTGGAGAAACTCCGTGTTGGAGAAACTCCGTGTTGGAGAAACTCCGTGTTGGAGAAACTCCGTGTTGGAGAAACTCCGTGTTGGAGAAACTTCGTGTTGGAGAAACTCCGTGTTGGAGAAACTCCGTGTTGGAGAAACTCCGTGTTGGAGAAACTCTGTGTTGGAGAAACTCCGTGTTGGAGAAACTCCGTGTTGGAGAAACTCCGTGTTGGAGAAACTCGTGTTGGAGAAACTCCGTGTTGGAGAAACTCTCGTGTTGGAGAAACTCGTGTTGGATAAACTACGTGTTGGAGAAACTCCGTGTTGGAGAAACTCCGTGTTGGAGAAACTCCGTGTTGGAGAAACTCCGTGTTAGAGAAACTTCGTGTTGGAGAAACTCCGTGTTGGAGAAACTCCGTGTTGGAGAAACACCGTGTTGGAGCAACTCCGTGTTGGAGAAAGTCCGTGTTGGAGAAACTCCGTGTTGGAGAAACTTCGTGTTGGAGAATCACCGTGTTGGAGAAACACTGTGTTGGAGAAACTCCGTGTTGGAGAAACTCAGTGTTGGAGAAACTCCGTGTTGGAGAAATCCGTGTTGGAGAAACTCCGTGTTGGAGAAACTCCGTGTTGGAGAAACTCCGTGTTGGAGCAACTCCGTGTTGGAGAAACTCAGTGTTGGAGAAACTCCATTTTGGAGAAGCTCTCTGTTGGAGAAACTCTGATTAGAGAAACTCCTGTTTGAGAAACTCCCTGAAACTACGTGTTGGAGAAACTCCGTGTTGGAGAAACTCCGTGTTGGAGAAACTCCGTGTTGGAGAAACTCCGTGTTGGAGAAACTCCGTGTTGGAGAAACTCCGTGTTGGAGAAACTCCGTGTTGGAGAAACTCCGTGTTGGAGAAACTCCGTGTTGGAGAAACTCCGTGTTGGAGAAACTTATGTTGGAGAAACTCCGTGTTGGAGAAACTCCGTGTGGATAACTCCGTGTTGGAGAAACTCCGTGTTGGAGAAACTCCGTGTTGGAGAAACTCCGTGTTGCAGAAAGTCTATTTTGGAGAAGCTCTCTGTTGGAGATACCCTTATTTAGAGAAACTCCCTGTTTGAGAAACTCCCTGATAAATACATGTTGGAGAAACTCCGTGTTGGAGAAACGTCCGTGTTGGAGAAGCTCCGTGTTGGAGAAACTCCGTGTTGGAGAAACTTCGTGTTGGAGAAACTCCGTGTTGGAGAAACTCCGTGTTCGAGAAACTTCGTGTAGGAAAAACTCCGTGTTGGAGAAACTCCGTGTTGGAGAAACTCCGTGTTGAAGAAACTGCGTGTTGGAGAAACTCCGTGTTGGAGAAACTCCGTGTTGGAGAAACTCCGTGTTGGAGAAACTCCGTGTTGGAGAAACTCTCTGTTGGAGAAACGCTTATTTAGAGAAACTCTCTGTTTGAGAAACTCCCTGATAACTACGTGTTGGAGAAACTCCGTGTTGGAGAAACTTCGTGTTGGAGAAACTCCGTGTTGGAGAAACTCCGTGTTGGAGAAACTCCGTGTTGGAGAAACTCCGTGTTGGAGAAACTCCGTGTTGGAGAAACTCCGTGCTGGAGAAACTCCGTGTTGGAGAAACTCAGTGTTGGAGAAACTCCGTGTTGGAGAAACTCCGTGTTGGAGAAACTTCGTGTTGGAGAAACTCCGTGTTGGAGAAACTCCGTGTTGGAGAAACTCCGTGTTGGAGAAACTTCATGTTGCAGAAACTCCATGTTTGAGAAACTCCGTGTTGGAGAAACTCCGTGTTGGAGAAACTCCGTGTTGGAGAAACTCCGTGTTGGAGAAACTCCATGTTGGAGAACTCAGTGTTGGAGAAACTCCGTGTTGGAGAAACTTCAGTGTTGGAGAAACTCCATGTTGAGAGAAACTCCGTGTTGGAGAAACTCCGTGTTGGAGAAACTCCGCGTTGGAGAAACTCCGTGTTCGAGAAGCTCCGTGTTAGAGAAGCTCCGTGTTGAAGAAACTCCGTGTTGGAGAAACTTATTGTTGGAGAAACTCCGTGTTGGAGCAACTCAGTTTTGGAGAAACTCCGTGTTGGAGAAACCTTTATTTAGAGAAACTCCCTGTTTGAGAAACTCCCTGCTAACTAAGTTTTGGAGAAACTCCTGTCGGAGCAAATTCTATGTTTGAGAAGCTGTTGAAGAAGCTCTCTGTTGGAGAAACTCCCTGCTGGAGAAAATCCATGTTGCAGAAACACCCTGTTAGAGAAACTCCCTGTTGGAGAGAATATATGTTGGAAAAACTTCCTGTTGGAGAAATTCCATGTTGGAGAAACTTCATGTTGGAGAAACTTCATGTTGGAGAACCTCCCTGTTGCAGAAACTCTATGTTGGAGAAACTCCGTGTTCGAGAAACTCCGTGTTGGAGAAACTCCGTGTTGGAGAAACTCCGTGTTGGAGAAGCTCCGTGTTGGAGAAACTCAGTGTTGGAGAAACTCCGTGTTGAAACTCCGTGTTGGAGCAACTCCGTGTTGGAGAAACTTCGTGACGGAGAAACTCCGTGTTGGAGAATCTCCGGTTGGAGAAACTCCGTGCTAGAGAAACTCCGTGTTGGAGAAACTCCGTGTTGGAGAAACTTCGTGTTGGAGAAACTCCGTGTTAGAGAAACTTCGTATTGGAGAAACTCCGTGTTGGAGAAACTCCGTGTTGGAGAAACACCGTGTTGGAGCAACTCCGTTTTGGAGAGTCAGTGTTGGAGAAACTCCGCGTTGGAGAAACTTCGTGTTGGAGAATCACCGTGTTGGAGAAACATGTGTTAGAGAAACTCCGTGTTGGAGAAACTCCGTGTAGGAGAAACTCTGTGTTGGAGAAACTCCGTGTTGGAGAAAATCAGTGTTGGCGAAACTCCGTGTTGGGGAAACTGTGTTGGAGAAACTCCGTGTTGGAGCAACTCCGTGTTGGAGCAACTCAGTGTTGGAGAAATTCCGTGTTGCAGAAAGTCCATTTTGGAGAAGCACTCTGTTGGAGATACGCTTACTTAGAGAAACTCTCTGTTTGAGAAACTCCCTGATAACTACGTGTTGGAGAAACGTACTGTGTTCGAGGAACTTCGTGTAGGAGAAACTCAGTTTTGGAGATACTTCGTGTTGGAGAAACTCCGTGTTGAAGAGGCTCCGTGTTGGATAAACTCCGTGTTGGAGAAACTCCGTGCTGGAGAAACTCCGTGCTGGAGAAACTCAGTGTTGGAGCAACTCCGTGTTGTAGAAACTCCGTGTTGGAGAAACTCCGTGTTGGAGAAACTCCGTGTTGGAGAAACTCCGTGTTGGAGAAACTCCGTGTTGGAGAAACTCTGTGTTGGAGAAACTCCGTGTTGGAGAAACATTTATTTAGAGAAACTCCCTGTTTGAGAAACTCCCTGATAACTGCGTGTTGGAGAAACTCCTGTCGGAGCAAATTCTATGTTGAGAAACTATGTTGAAGAAACTCTCTGTTGGAGAAACTCCCTGCTGGAGAAAATCCATGTTGCAGAAACACCCTGTTAGAGAAACTCCCTGTTGGAGAGAATATACATTGAAAAACTTCCTGTTGGAGAAAATCGTGTTGGAGAAACTTCATGTTGGAGAAACTTCATGTTGGAGAAACTCCCTGTTGCAGAGACTCCATGTTGGAGAAACTCCGTGTTGGAGAAACTCCGTGTTGGAGAAACTCCGTGTTGGAGAAACTCCGTGTTGGAGAAGCTCCGTGTTGGAGAAACTCAGTGTTGGAGAAACTCCGTTTCGAAACTCCGTGTTGGAGAAACTCCGTGTTGGAGAAACTCCGTGTTGGTGAAACTCCGTGTTGAAGATACTCCGTGTTGGAGAAACTCCGTGTTGGAGAAACTTCGTGTTGGAGAAACTCAGTGTTGGAGAATCTCCGTGTTGGAGAAACTCCGTGCTGGAGAAACTCTGTGTTGGAGAAACTCCGTGTTGGAGAAACTCCGTGTTGGAGAAACTCCGTGTTGGAGAAACTCAGTGTTGGAGAAACTCCGTGTTGGAGAAACTCCGTGTTGGAGAAACTCCGTGTTGGAGAAACTCCTGAAACTCGTGTTGGAGAAACTCCGTGTTGGAGAAACTCCGTGTTGGACAAACTCCGTGTTAGAGAAACTTCGTATTGGAGAAACTCCGTGTTGGAGAAACTCCGTGTTGGAGAAACACCGTGTTGGAGCAACTCCGTGATGGAGAAAGTCCGTGTTGGAGAAACTCCGTGTTGGAGAAACTCGTGTTGGAGAATCACCGTGTTGGAGAAACACTGTGTTAGAGAAACTCCGTGTTGGAGAAACTCCGTGTTGGAGAAACTCCGTGTTGGAGAAACTTCGTGTTGGAGAAACTCCGTGTTGGAGAAACTCCGTGTTGGAGAAACTCCGTGTTGGAGAAACTCCGTGTTGGAGAAATTCTGTGTTGGAGAAACTCCGTGTTGGAGAAACTCCATGTTGGAGAATCACGTGTTGGAGAACACTGTGTTAGAGAAACTCCGTGTTGGAGAAACTCCGTGTTGGAGAAACTCGTGTTGGAGAAACTCCGTGTTGGAGAAAGTCCGTGTTCGAGAAACTTCGTGTTGGAGAAACTCCGTGTTGGAGGAACTCCGTGTTGGAGAAACTCCGTGTTGGAGAAACTCCGTGTTGGAGAAACTCCGTGTTGGAGAAACTCCGTGTTGGAGAAACTCCGTGTTGGAGAAACTCCGTGTTGGAGAACTCATGTTGGAGAAACTCCGTGTTGCAGAAAGTCTCATTTTGGAGAAGCACTCTGTTGGAGATACGCTTTCTTGAGAAACTCTCTGTTTGAGAAACTCCCTGATAACTACGTGTTGGAGAAACTCCGTGTTGGAGAAACTTCGTGTTGGAGAAACTCCGTGTTGGAGAAACTCCGTGTTGGAGAAACTCCGTGTTGGAGAAACTCCGTGTTGGAGAAACTCCGTGTTGGAGAAACTCCGTGTTGGAGAAACTCCGTGTTGGAGAAACTCCGTGTTGGAGAAACTCCGTGTTGGAGAAACTCCGTGTTGGAGAAACTCCGTGTTGGAGAAACTCCGTGTTGGAGAAACTCCGTGTTGGAGAAACTCCGTGTTGGAGAAACTCCGTGTTGGAGAAACTCCATGTTGGAGAAACTCCGTGTTGGAGAAACTCCGTGTTGGAGAAACTCCGTGTTGGAGAAACTCCATGTTGGAGAAACTCCGTGTTGGAGAAACTGCGTGTTGGAGAAACTCCGTGTTGGAGAAACTCCATGTTGGAGAAACTCCGTGTTGGAGAAACTCCGTGTTGGAGAAACTCCGTGTTGGAGAAACTCCGTGTTGGAGAAACTCCGTTTTGGAGAAACTCCGTGTTCGAGAAACTCCGTGTTGGAGAAACTCCGTGTTGGAGAAACTCCGTGTTGGAGAAACTCCGTGTAGGAGAAACTCCGTGTTGGAGAAACTCCGTGTTGGAGAAACTTCGTGTTGGAGAAACTCCGTGTTGGAGAAACTCCGTGTTGGAGAAACTCCGTGTTGGAGAAACTCCGTGTTGGAGAAACTCCGTGTTGGAGAAACTCCGTGTTGAGAAAGTCCATGTTGGAGAAGCTCCTGTTGGAGAAACCTTATTTGGAGAAACTCCGTGTTGGAGAAACTCCCTGAAAATACTGTTGGAGAAACTCCGTGTTGGAGAAACTCCGTGTTGGAGAAACTCCGTGTTGGAGAAACTCCGTGTTGGAGAAACTTCGTGTTGGAGAAACTCCGTGTTGGAGAAACTCCGTGTTCGAGAAACTTCGTGTTGGAGAAACTCCGTGTTGGAGAAACTCCGTGTTGGAGAAACTCCGTGTTGGAGAAACTGCGTGTTGGAGAAACTCCGTGTTGGAGAAACTCCGTGTTGGAGAACTCAGTGTTGGAGAAACTCCGTGTTGGAGAAACTCCATTTTGGAGAAGCTCTCTGTTGGAGATACGCTTATTTAGAGAAACTCTCTGTTTGAGAAACTCCCTGATAACTACGTGTTGGAGAAACTCCGTGTTGGAGAAACTTCGTGTTGGAGAAACTCCGTGTTGGAGAAACTCCGTGTTGGAGAAACTCCGTGTTGGAGAAACTCCGTGTTGGAGAAACACCGTGTTGGAGAAACTCCGTGCTGGAGAAACTCTGTGCTGGAGAAACTCAGTGTTGGAGCAACTCCGTGTTGTAGAAACTCCGTGTTGGAGAAACTCCGTGTTGGAGAAACTCCGTGTTGAAGAAACTCCGTGTTGGAGAAACTCCGTGTTGGAGAAACTCATGTTGGAGAAACTCCGTGTTGGAGAAACCAGTGTTGGAGAAACTCCGTGTTGGAGAAACTCAGTGTTGGAGAAACTCCGTGTTGGAGAAACTCCATGTTAGAGAAACTCAGTGTTGGAGTAACTGCGTGTTGGAGAAACTCCGTGTTGGAAAAACTCCATGATGGAGAAACTCCGTGTTGGAGAAACTCCGTGTTGGAGAAACTCCGCGTTGGAGAAACTCCGTGTTCGAGAAGCTCCGTGTTAGAGAAGCTCCGTGTTGAAGAAACTCCGTGTTGGAGAAACTTATTGTTGGAGAAACTCCGTGTTGGAGCAACTCAGTTTTGGAGAAACTCCGTGTTGGAGAAACCTTTATTTAGAGAAACTCCCTGTTTGAGAAACTCCCTGCTAACTAAGTGTTGGAGAAACTCCTGTCGGAGCAAATTCTATGTTTGAGAAGCTGTTGAAGAAGCTCTCTGTTGGAGAAACTCCCTGCTGGAGAAAATCCATGTTGCAGAAACACCCTGTTAGAGAAACTCCCTGTTGGAGAGAATATATGTTGGAAAAACTTCCTGTTGGAGAAATTCCATGTTGGAGAAACTTCATGTTGGAGAAAATTCATGTTGGAGAACCTCCCTGTTGCAGAAACTCTATGTTGGAGAAACTCCGTGTTCGAGAAACTCCGTGTTGGAGAAACTCCGTGTTGGAGAAACTCCGTGTTGGAGAAGCTCCGTGTTGGAGAAACTCAGAGTTGGAGAAACTCCGTGTTGAAACTCCGTGTTGGAGCAACTCCGTGTTGGAGAAACTTCGTGACGGAGAAACTCCGTGTTGGAGAATCTCCGGTTGGAGAAACTCCGTGCTAGAGAAACTCCGTGTTGGAGAAACTCCGTGTTGGAGAAACTTCGTGTTGGAGAAACTCCGTGTTAGAGAAACTTCGTATTGGAGAAACTCCGTGTTGGAGAAACTCCGTGTTGGAGAAACACCCTGTTGGAGCAACTCCGTGTTGGAGAAAGTCAGTGTTGGAGAAACTCCGCGTTGGAGAAACTTCGTGTTGGAGAATCACCGTGTTGGAGAAACACTGTGTTAGAGAAACTCCGTGTTGGAGAAACTCCGTGTTGGAGAAACTCTGTGTTGGAGAACTCCGTGTTGGAGAAAATCCGTGTTGGCGAAACTCCGTGTTGGGGAAACTCCGTGTTGGAGAAACTCCGTGTTGGAGCAACTCCGTGTTGGAGCAACTCAGTGTTGGAGAAATTCCGTGTTGCAGAAAGTCCATTTTGGAGAAGCTCTCTGTTGGAGATACGCTTACTTAGAGAAACTCTCTGTTTGAGAAACTCCCTGATAACTACGTGTTGGAGAAAGTCTGTGTTCGAGGAACTTCGTGTAGGAGAAACTCAGTTTTGGAGATACTTCGTGTTGGAGAAACTCCGTGTTGGAGAGACTCCGTGTTGGATAAACTCCGTGTTGGAGAAACTCCATGCTGGAGAAACTCCGTGCTGGAGAAACTCAGTGTTGGAGCAACTCCGTGTTGTAGAAACTCCGTGTTGGAGAAACTCCGTGTTGGAGAAACTCTCGTGTTGAAGAAACTCCCTGTTGGAGAAACTCCGTGTTGGAGAAACTCTGTGTTGGAGAAACTCCGTGTTGGAGAAACATTTATTTAGAGAAACTCCCTGTTTGAGAAACTCCCTGATAATTGCGTGTTGGAGAAACTCCTGTCGGAGCAAATTCTATGTTGAGAAACTATGTTGAAGAAACTCTCGTGTTGGAGAAACTCCCTGCTGGAGAAAATCCATGTTGCAGAAACACCCTGTTAGAGAAACTCCCTGTTGGAGAGAATATACATTGAAAAACTTCCTGTTGGAGAAAATCTTGTTGGAGAAACTTCATGTTGGAGAAACTTCATGTTGGAGAAACTCCCTGTTGCAGAGACTCCATGTTGGAGAAACTCCGTGTTGGAGAAACTCCGTGTTGTAGAAACTCCGTGTTGGAGAAACTCCAGTGTTGGAGAAACTCCGTGTTGGAGAAACTCAGTGTTGGAGAAACTCCGTGTTGAGAAACTCCGTGTTGGAGAAACTCCGTGTTGGAGAAACTCCGTGTTGGAGAAACTCCGTGTTGGAGAAACTCCGTGTTGGAGAAACTCCGTGTTGGAGAAACTCCGTGTTGGAGAAACTCAGTGTTGGAGAATCTCCGTGTTGGAGAAACTCCGTGTTGGAGAAATTTATGTTGGAGAAACTCCGTGTTGGAGAAACTCCGTGTTGGAGAAACTCCGTGTTGGAGAAAGTCTGTGTTCGAGAAACTTCGTGTAGGAGAAACTCCATGTTGGAGAGACTCGTGTTGGATAAACTACGTGTTGGAGAAACTCCGTGTTGGAGAAACTCCGTGTTGGAGAAACTCCGTGTTGGAGCAAGCTCCGTGTTAGAGAAACTTCGTATTGGAGAAACTCCGTGTTGGAGAAACTCTGTGTTGGAGAAACACCGTGTTGGAGCAACTCCGTGTTGGAGAAAGTCCGTGTTGGAGAAACTCCGTGTTGGAGAAACATCGTGTTGGAGAATCACCGTGTTGGAGAAACACTGTGTTAGAGAAACTCCGTGTTGGAGAAACTCTGTGTTGGAGAAACTCCGTGTTGGAGAAAATCCGTGTTGGCGAAACTCCGTGTTGGGGAAACTCCGTGTTGGAGAAACTCCGTGTTGGAGCAACTCAGTGTTGGAGAAATTCCGTGTTGGAGAAAGTCCATTTTGGAGAAGCTCTCTGTTGGAGATACGCTTACTTAGAGAAACTCTCTGTTTGAGAAACTCCCTGATAACTACGTGTTGGAGAAACTCGTGTTGGAGAAA
>JARKHS020016284.1:0-22556 GCA_030143305.2 Amblyomma americanum | reverse complement strand
TGATAAGCCGCTACTTGCACAATCTTTGGAAGCACTCCGACGAAGGAATACGAAAGAAGTGTGCAGCTCAGAGGCATCAAGCGCAAAAGCGAGCATAATGCGCCCATACATTGTCACAGGATCTGGGCTCGGGGTCAAGGATAATCTACGTTACGTGGCGCAGGACGCTGCTCGGAATACATTTCCATAGGCAGCGAGTACGTGGTACATACACGCACCGAGGCTCATGGATGAAAAAGGGTGAAGGCCCGAAAGAAACGCCCCTTGGAGAGCGCAAAAAAACAAAAAAAAAAACATCAGGGCTCCCTTCAAAGGTTGCAAACTTTCAAAGAGCCTTGCAGCGGGATTCACGTGACAAAAGCGGTTGAAGACTCGGATCAAAGAAGCTCGATAAATCGGCCAGGCGGGTGCTGTAAAAACGCGCACGCAAGCGATAAACATTGCCGACAGAGAGGACGCGATCTCGGGCGCCGCACTTCGCTTTCCCCTTTCCATTTTGCAGACTCGACGCGAAATCACCGCCAAATCTTCGTCCTCGTATTGAACGCCGAGCTGAGCTCAGCGCCCCTTAAAAATCGTCTACCGCTCCATCGCTCTCTCAAGCTCGCTCGCTCGGTTTGTAGAATAAATTGGCCCCCCAAAAAGAAAAAAAAGAACCCAAACAGGGGCTCGGATGAGGCTAAGCCACTCTAATGACCGGGCCACTGCATATTTCATCCGCGCAAGCTGCGGGAGCCCCGCGTGATCACTCACCGTCACGAGGAAACGCTGGCGCAGTCACAGCCACTTGTCATGCACGCGTGCATTCTCCCCCTCGTCGCCTACTTCGCTCGGCGCCTTTCACCGTGCCTTTCACATCTCGTTGGCTCCCTTGTGCGCCGTGCGAGTCGCGCGCGGCGATTTGGAGCCCACTTGCCCCCTCGTTACGGGCCGAGCCAGAGTTTCCGCCGCCATGCCACTGCTGCGCCTCAGGGCGTCCCCAGCGCGCTCTGATAAACTCCTCGCGGCGCCGCTCAGATTATGGGGAACTCCGCGCCCCGCGCCAAAAGGCTCAAGGAGCCACGTCTCTTTATAACACGCACGACGCACGCGCGAGTAAGCATGCAAAGTTGAGACTGAGAGACTCGGTGTACGGGGAAACAGGAACCAAAAATGCGGTTGACGAGCGTCGCTGCATGCCAAATACCGGGTGAGCCAGGGAAGCCAATAATTAAAAACAAAAATATTTAGCAGGTATAAAGATGGCTTCTGCGGCATAGCAACACCAGAGTTGGCGGACATCAGAAAATAGGTGAATCATGTTGACTAGTAAGCTGGTTAACAAATTTCCACTGGGTAACTTTTTAACTGCTAGATTTAGTTGGCTTTGAAATCAGAGATTCGTAGCTGCCCGCCAGCAATAGCGATGTCGGTTTTTTAAAATTTCCGAAGAAGCGATTACCCTCGGATTCGTGGCTCAGCAAATTTTGGCCATCTTGTGCGTATCTTGTAACGCCCATCAGTACACGTCACACCGTGGCGCACGTGACCTTCACTCTCATCATCTCTGCAGCAGCGATGAGCATCGCAGAGCAGGTGGGGCAGAGGTCACGTGGCACCTGGGCGACGGAGTGACGCGTACTGACACTTGCTTGGCGCTTTAAAATAGTAATAAAAATATAATGAAAATATAAAATAATAAAAAAGCAAAAGATAATACCCCAAAACTGGATTGCTTTTCTAGCTTTCCGAAAGATCGAATTCTCGCATACCGCGGTCGTGTGATCGAAACTCCGGTACACGTGTACTGGACTGGCCAGGTGGTGGCAGGTCTGGAGGGCCAAGAACTCAGTCTACGACGTACGCAATCTTTTCCAGCACAATAAAGCAGCGAATAATGCCACTGTTAGAGCCTCGGCAGTACACTGCAGTGATGTACATTATCAACAAAGTAGGAACAAATCATTTGAAGAAAAAGAGGTGCGATGAATGTGGTGTAGTTGTTGCGTATTAGGGAGCGTTGGAGAACTAATTTCGCACCAACGCCGCCCGAACAAAAACCAGAAGAGAACTATGTGGACGCAGGTAAACCGCGTTCTTTCCAGAAAAAAAAAACAAGGCGAGAAAAATATATTCTTCGATCATCTCTTGAAATAAAAAAAAGAGGAGAGTGCCCTTGAGTCTGTGGAGGTTGTCGCAGGTGAAACACCAAGGCCAGTAGGTGATGCGCGTGGAATTGCAAAGTGGCACTCAGGAACACAAATTACAAAAAAAAACTTTTTGCGTCTCTACACAACGTCTCAACAACACAACGTATCACACTACTGTCTGGACTTTAAAGTTATTACTTGCGAAAGCACTTTGTGAAACGACTATTCGAGTTTCGGCTAATCAAGGCTGACGCAGGAATTCCGGTGCGCTGCTTAAGTTTGATTTAATCTGAACAGACTACCCAATGTATACAGCATGGCTTCTTTTACTCGTTTCATTTTGCCAGTAAGCGCTTCAGTACCGAGCGCAAGGATCTTTGAGGTGGAATCAGAGGCATGCCTTCGGTAAGAAGGCGCACCCCGCTCGCGCGGCTATAAGCCGCAGGCTTGTGCAACGCTGTCACACTTGCGAAACACGCCATCGTCGCCAGGCTCTTTCCGGTATCGTTGAAGCATAGCGTTTCTTGCATCCTGTAAACACACTCAGCAGAATCACGCGCTCTTCCCTTCCAAAAACATTACCAGGAAAGGCAGTATTCGTAATTCAAGCTTAATGCGGCACAAATAAGGGCACGGACACAAGACTATGCAGCAAAGAATACGATACACTTGGGCGGCCGTGTGTATAATCTATTTGTTTTCATCGTGTCCTTTTTCGCGCTTTTTTTTTAAGCTCTAAGAACAGCGCACCCACAGTGTAGGCCGTGAACAAGTGTTGCTCGGGAGAATTCGTTAGGTGCTGCAGCGTGTCTTTTAAGGAGGATGAGAATTCCGACCGAATATACTTCGGGATGATTTTCAGGAGAACCTATACATACCGCTTTCGCTGTCGAAAAACTCGGAAAATTTTCTTTAGTCACAAAGGATTTTTGTGGCATTTTGGGCCATGAACCTGTAGCAACAAAACAAATTTTTGTAGCAACCGTAGAATTTTCGGTAGCATTGTGCTATCCCTTGCCTTAGCGACATAACTAAAGAAAAAAAACTGCAGAAAAGCACTACACTACTACAAAAAATTACTACACCACTACAGAAAAATGTGTCGTCACGACAAAACGACGAAACATTTTGTCATATTCTGGGCACAATTCTGTCGTTTTCTTTTTCGACTGGATTGGCAACTGGTAGCTCAATCACACAGCATTAGCCAGGCGTCAGGCGCAGCGTCTGATAAGGATTCGTCGAGCGCGCATCAGGAGAGTGAAGGATGAAGCGCGAAGCCTCACATCTGCGAGATATATGCGAAGGTGGGCGAGCGAGGAGCTCCTGGCATCGCTCGGCGCGAGGGAAGGGCGCCCCTGTTTAGAAAGCTGACGCCCTCTGGCACCCAGACAACATCTACGAAGCCCCCTTCCTGGCCGAGGCGCCCACTCTTTTCTTAGCTGCTCTCCGGGGTTATTCGCGGCCGTTTAGCGAATTTGACGTCCGCCTATTGTGTCTCTGCCCACAGAGGCCCTCAGCAACAAAGCAAGCATGGTCGTGTGACCGGTTCATTTGAGTGTGAAACCACAGCAGTGAAGTAATAACAATAATAAAACGACACTCGCAAATCAAACGTCCTGTGGTATCGAACTGTGACGTGTTGCAGTAGAGCGCATAGTCCAGCCGCCAATAGCGCTACAAGTAAGTGTCATTATTCAACTATAAAAGGCCCCAGTGCTGCCTAATAATAAAGAAACACAAGTTCGAACGGCGGCGCAGAGGCCAAAAAGCCCCACTGGAATTGCAGGGCAAACATCGCGCTGGCCCCGACCCGGCTAGCGCGGCCGCCCGAAGGCGAACGATAATACGCGAGCCGCAATTGGTCAAGGCCTCAATTTTCCCGTTTGCTTACTTCATTAGACCTTCGGACTTTCTCTTTCTTCGGATAGTTTTATCTGTTGCCGCAGATGAGCGTTCATTCGCTCTCTCGGCCAGTTGCGTTTGTCGGATTGGTTAGCACGCGAGCGGTACCAGCTGCGCAACGATACGCGTGCTCGATGCCTGCGGACAAATACGATGGCTATTCGAGATTATTCCCGTGTCCCGTTTAAAGCAACTCTGATGGAAATTTCGCTTACTACTGTATGCTGTAGAAAAACTTCGATAAGTAAGAGCTCCAAAGTCTTTATTTGCTATAAAACTCCGAAATAGAGCAGTCACGTGATGACGCCGGTGATCCAAGACGAGCATTGCGTGGAACTACTACCGGGATGCGCTATATCTGGGGTTGCATTGATTGACACCTAGAGGGGTTTTTTTTCCTGTTATTTTTCCACACTGCGCTTGCTTCGCATTTTTTAAAAGTTCCTTGCAATATATCGCGCAAAATACTTTTTCCTGCAGCATATCTCGCTTCGAAGAACCTTTCTTCTGTGAAAAATGGGTCGCAGCGCCACTTTTAACATGTACTGCTGGTTTCGTTTCTCAAAGCTAACTGTCACTGTGATGTCACGAATGACGTCTCCGTTTACTTCGAGGCACGGGAAATACAAACGACCAACTTGAAAGACTTTTGTAGAGCGAGCGAGAGATAGAGATATAGAGAGAAAATACGCGTTAAGACTTGCGTGAAACGTACTGAAAATGGCCTGGAGAATGGAGGTACTGAACTTCACGTTTTGAAGCAAATAGCAGGGTGCATAAAATAATTTCTGTCGTCACCTCATACGCATATCGCATCATTTGCAGTGTCAGGTGGAAAATTGAGTCCGGCATCCTGCGAGTGTCAATAAATTTGAGCCTGGCACACCGCACAAGGCGACACGCGAAAAGTGCGACGGTCTGCTTCGTACATGTGAGTATAGAGAAAACAAGCTGAATGGCGTCCTTCCGTACGCCCCGACTTAATTACATCCGTACCTGCCCACTTGTTCTCACTTGCCTAGTTTCCGTGCCTTTAGGTTCCCTATGCTTCTCCTCAATCGTCCACTGCACTCTTGTTAATGCCAGCCCTCCCAATTAATCGAAGTTGACTTTTACACTGGCTATGTGTTACCCGTGGTCCGATATGTCCTGCAGAGAAAAGAACACTGACAAAACTCAGCGGTTATTGCTCTACAGCTTTCAGGGCCGCGCTAAACTGACGGCTCGCGCAAAGGAGGCCGAAGTCAAGCACAGCAATCTTAGTGGCTGACCTTACACAGTAGTTTACTCATTCTGTTGCCTGAGTTTGCTCAAACTTACGCGGCAAGCTAGTTATTCTGGAGGCCCGTTACGTGGAAATAAGGTTATGTCGTACCTCAAGACTGCTTGAAGGCAAACTGTTTTTTGGATAAAAGTGAAACTTAATTTCTAAAGAGTCCGCCTCTCCACTCAGCGTATTTTTTTTCTCTTAAGGATCCCTTGTTCGAAATTTATTCCCTGTGATCTGGCGGCTCCTCTCTAGTTTGGCCATGTTTCCCTATTCAGCCCCGTACTGTGCTCCGTGCCACGCCCACTTCCCTTGCTCATAAAACGGCGCCCCCGAAAAAAGAACAGGAGTACAAAAAGCCGGTTGTAGGTATACCAGTTGAGGCATTTTCAGGTTTTCGGAATATTCGATTTCCTCTCCACTCAACCATCCACAACAAGCTTATCTTGCAGAGTTTGAAAGTTCATTTCGTAGAAAGATTCTGAGCTCTTGCGTGGAACGCTTTTATTCTAAGCGTCTCCTCTTTTCCGTAACCAACATTTACGCTGGAGAATATTACGGTGAATCCAGCCTCCCTTGGGCGTTCTTTCGTGCACGAACCGAGCGCGTCGAACGTTCGCAAGACGACGTCGTCCGGCCGCAGCCACAGACGAGCAAGAAGCGCATGCATACAGTCATGCAACTCATGACTTAAAACCGGCTTGTTGGCTCGTCTCCCATTTTCCTCTCCTCTCCCGCCCTCCCCTTCAGTCTCCTCCCCCTTCCTGGTATAGGTCTATGGATTGTGTGTCGCGTACCACGCCTCCCACTATTTAGGCCACTGACCGAACACATTTAATAATGCATTTAATAATGCTGGAATGCATTTAATAATTCATTCATGAGAAAGCATACGCGAGCGTTTGTCGATCTCCACCGCGCATCATACCGGAAGCGTGTACGGCTGCAGTCGTACCAAATCCGGATGGACTCCCTGTTCGCATGTCATCTGCCGCGATTACTCTGGGCTATCGCCGTGCGCGGATTCCCGTAACCATCAGGATATCAAATCCCGACTCGCGCACCACGGCCTTTAGAACGACGCTGTGGCGCACGGGCCTCTTCGTCGCGGCCCTCACCGTGGTGACCATATAGTAAGCGCAGCAGATGACGTGGCAAGCACAGAGTGCCTGCCGATTTTGAACAGAAACAGCATCTGACAAGCACTTCGTGCGCTCTCTAAACGGGGTTCATAGCAGCGAGTGACGCCCGCTCGCGTGTTCGCTCTTATAAACCTCATTACTGCAAGTACACGGCCGATCTACAGCAATTCCGCGGTTAAATAGTCAAGTGCTGTAATTTTTCTGCCACTTTTCTTCGCCGCCATTACGTCTTAGTCTACGAACAAATACACCAGTGCATTTCGTTGTCCAAACTTCGCCGCCCTGTTACCGCGAGATCAAAGGAAAGGAACTGAAGTGTGACGCGGCAAGCTGTCTGGCCAAAGCGCGCAACGCGAGGAGAAGAAAAACGCAGCCCGCCAGGGAAACCGACGCGAGGCCAGGACAAGGCTAACGTGCCGCTCGCAGAGAAGTTTCATAGCCCGAGAAGACGTTGTCACAAAAGCACGGCGGCTCACTCGGCCGCTCACTCGGGAGAGCCGATAAGGCGAGGCGCGCGAGGTTATCGCTGGAGGGCCGCCACGCACAGCCGCGCCCCAAGGACGTCTGGCGGGGCAGGTCGCAGCCACGCACGCAGGCAGCCTAGCTGGCCGCGCGCGGTGCCGGACTCCGCTACGGCGAAACGAAATCTTTACCGAAACCAGTGGCTGAGACAGCTGCCCCTCTTGCACAGCCGCCTCGAATCCAGAGACCCGCGTGCCGTTCGCTCTACTACGTGCTCAAGCTTTCCGTGTGAAGCTGCGCTCGTTCAGACCGTTATTTCCACAAGTGAAATGACGCTGTGAAACGCAGATTGCTTGCCTTGATCTGAGTATTTAGTGTCAATATGCTAATAGTATTGATGGTGTCAGTGTTAACAGCGCCAGTAGTGTGAACATTAGTGTCAGTATTTAGTGTCGATGCTTAGTGGGCCACTTAGTGTCATTACGAAATAAAGTTGTTAGTCCTTGTATTCGCAGAAATGTTTAATTCAGCGTAGGGTAGAACGAAGAAGAAAGTGCAATTTTTTGGTGTTCTGTTTCAGAGAAAAAAATTATTTAGACAAGACAAAGTTGGGTGTGTGAGCGGTATGTATTTTTCTCTCAAAGGATGCCCGCAAGAACTGGGCTTCTTTTGACAGAGCACCTCTAAGTTTGCCTCTAAAGCGCGTGTCTTTGTCAGCAGCAAGAAGATACTGTAGGTATATGTATCACCTAGCATGTCTATGGATCGACCTTGCAGCTCAAGAAAGCGTTTGTGTCACAGTACAGCAAGCCGGTTGCTGGTCCCTTTACGTTCATGGAGTAAGTACCATAGGAACCTTAGATCCACAAAAAATTGCGCAGGTAAATAAAAACCGTATTTTGCATCAACGACCGCTTTGTGGAATGAGTGAAAGCCGGAAAAACTACCAAATTGTTGCAAAAGGAAGAGAAAAATATAGCAATACCCTCAAGAAAATTCGTGACCACCTTAAGCAAGCTCTGGAGTTAAGACCCCTTTCCTAAGACAACAGCTTTAGGACGTAATGCAGCGGTTGCAGTATGCGATGGTGCGTTCCATTTCATGTATTCATATTACAGAAAATTGGAGAGGATGAAGTAAAAGCTGCTACCTGCAGCTTGAAGTGCTCTCAGCCCCCTACACTCAGAGCATTGGCGAACAGAGACACCCATAGCTGAAAGACAGGGGACGGTAGCACGTACGACTGCATAGCTACTCTGCGCTGTCAGAAAAAAAATATCGAAACAAGATGCAGAACATGTTTCAGTAAAAAAAAAAATCATGCATTAGAGCTGCGTCAGTTCGCAGCGTATACCTAAACGCCCGCCATGTTTCATGTATACGGTCCTAGACTACGATCCAAGGCAAGAGGGTACGAAGACGATGACCTCTGGTGGCCGCCTGCCAACATCACTGGAAAACGCGTGAACAGACGCACTCCGTTTCGAAGACGTTTCTGCAGCCAGCTATATAGAGTGCCAAGACACTTCTCCAAGGTTTAGAAACCAATATTTCGGTTTACTTTTTTGTCGACGAGCTTTCTTGTACCATGCACGGCGCGGAGGCTCGTTCAACAAAGAAGAGAAAACAATGAAAGAAAGAAGGCATAAAGGAAGACAAATAGCGCAATACTTTGTTATGCTAGCAAAGCAAGCGCAATTCTCGTTCGAAGGAGGATAACAACTACGGCCCCATCGGACGCGCGGCAAACGCTTACGCCGTCAGTTCTCAGATATTATTTACTCCTCGCTTCCTAGTCTTGCATTGCATTTGTAATATAGTTAACAGCGCCCTGAAACCCCAAAAATGTCGCGAGAAATGATTCGAGATCACCCGTGTTTCGCGCGCTTCCGAAAGTGCGGAATGCCAGGGTTGGAAGCTCAGCGGTTGCAGATTTAACAAGGGCAGCGCATAGCAACTACGTACCCTTCCGATAATGTCACAAATAAGATGGCATGGAGAAAATCTTCAGCGCTCCCCTTCGCCATCGCGCAGCACGTACTGCGGTTTTCCTTTTGAGTGCGTCGATTGCGCCCGTATATATACACCACCTTCACGAGCGAAAGTAAGGGACCGCTCTTTCCCGGCTCGCTGTAACGGCAGCCATCCGCGGGACTGGTAATCCATTTCACAGAGAAAAAGAGTCCCATCTCTGAAGCGGAAGATATATTCCGCGTAGCGGCCGTTTCCAGAGCCCGTATATAACCCGTATATAAGGCCACGTTTTCGCCGCCGAGGTGTTTCCCTCTTTCCCCGCCACATTTTGTTCCAACTAACTCACCCGAAAGACGCCGCGCGCGACAGGCGGTCGCCGCTCACGGACAGCGCGAAAGCCGACGCATCTTCGACGCGCACTCAAACTGCATGCGGCTGGTTTTGAAGCAAAGGGGGCGCCATTAATATCCCGGTTTCAGCACCGCCGTTCTTTTCTGCGGATCCGTCTTTCCTTCTTTCCTCGCGGAAAACTGAACTAAAAATTATAAAACTGAAACTATAATGAAATAGCGAAAGCTACAAGAACAAAAAAAAAAACGGGATTCGATTTCTGTGAGGTACACCTTCTCATCCATTAACTCGATCGATTATGTACCGAACGATTCAAGTGAAAAGGAGGCTGCGCATTTAACGCTATTTTTTTTTTCCAGCGTTCGCGTTCGTTTTCTCGCCGTCCCAATTCAGTTAACAGCAAACGCACGGGGCAGAGCGATTCGCCCGGCTACCTCGTTCGCTTTAGCCGGTCCTCAGGCGCGAAGGCCACGGAGCGGCAGAACCGGAGACAGTGGGAACGTGCTGCCGACTAAGTTTGGCTGCGGATCCGGGCGACGAGGACGTGAGCAGCATCCGCCTCGCAAGACGTGTCTCTGTAGGCAGGCGCTGCGAGAAAGCCGAGACTGAGACTAACGGGAGGCGCGACCGAAGAGGAGAAGGTGAAATGGAAGACGCCGCTGTTCGCCGAGATCGTGCACGCAAGCAGTTCATTCTTCACTGCTCTGTTCTTTCTTTCTTTTTTGCGCAGCCGCTCCTAGCGAGCCGAGACTGAGACTAACGGGAGGCGCGACCGAAGAGGAGAAGGTGAAATGGAAGACGCCGCTGTTCGCCGAGATCGTGCACGCAAGCAGTTCATTCTTCACTGCTCTGTTCTTTCTTTCTTTTTTGCGCAGCCGCTCCTAGCCACCCTGCTCACCGTTATTACTACAGGAGCTGCTGTGAGCGTCCGTTGCACACAGCACGCAACTTACGCAAAAGCTAGACGATTTTCCCCGGAATTCCTGGAAGTCTTAGGCATAGAAGGCCGCGGAAAAAAAAGAACACGCACGCACACACAAACCAGTAACAAAAAAAACAAAAACGAAGCAGGCAGTACGTATTGACCACTTCAAGGGCAAAAAAAGAAAAGAAACAAAAGCAAAGTGAATATAGGCAAAGGTTCGTGCCAAAATTGATGGCTGTTTCCTCAGTGATTACTTCCCGCTGCCGTATTAACCTCGTTTCCTTTTTATGTTCCAGGCAAACGCTGAAGCCGTACATACAAGCGCATTGTATTTATCTCGGTCCTACCCACATTAAAAGTAGCTGACCATGGTTGCGTATGTTTAGAGCAACTTCTCAGCGAATTAAACCTCGTTTCAACGAGGACAACCTGTCGCTCGAAGCCGGATCTGCCAACAGAGGTTTTTCCGGAGCTCACTGAGCTGTAAACTTCCAGATGCTTGGGGTGGCGTAATGGAAGTCGCGGCATGTATCGCCGCTCGCTAAGATGTTGGTTACTGCCCCTTTTGTTGAAAGAAAAGCTACAATGCGGGGCACATTCATACATCAGAAGAAACAAGAACATATTTCAAGTGGTGAGAAAACGCGCCGCGCGCTCAGCGCTCTCTGCACGCGGCTATCGGCAGTACGGCCTCGTACAGCACGCATACTTCTGAAGCTGCAGCACACGTGTTTTTATTGTGGTGCATATGGGAAGCTAATTGGAGAGTAGTGGAGACGAAGGAGCGCCGCGAAACTGTTTAATTAACTCTCCGGTGATGCCGAGAAAACACTTTATCTGTAGTTGGATACACCTCAAGAACAGAGCGGCAAACACCCCTCAAAGAAGGCCGTCCAGCCAATGGCGAGCACCGTTTGTCATGACGTTACGGTTAATCGTCTAGTAAGATATTGCAGATGGCTAGCAGGTGCCTCCGTGAAATAAGACTAACCGCGACGTCACGGCAATCAGTCGATGTCAATGGCGGGTGTTAGCCGCTTCGTTCTTGAGTTGTATGCGGCTCTTGTGTGCGTGGCGACTCCACGAGTGCAATGAGGTGCAGCACACCGAGGAGAAGTAAAAAAAAATTGCAATATTTGCTCAAAAGCTGTTGCTGCTAGACGCTTTTCGAGACACCGCGACCTTAGCGATGCCGACTTAAGCAAAATGGTGCCGCGAAAGAAAAAAAATACATACGGGTGTGTAAGCATTATTTTAAAAAGTGCTGAAGCAGATCGTGCCTGCCTTTGGTAACCAGTACTTGCACGGGATATAACGTGCAATTGAAGGCTTCTACATATAAGAAAAAAAAAATGAAAAGAAGAAGCCAGGATGGAGACTGCCTGCTTAGCTCTTTTCGAGCTTTCGAGAGCTGGGAACGAGAATAAATCTGTAGTTGCAGCCTCAAGCTTATCGCCGAGTGACAACATTAAGAAACGCGCTTTACTCACAACCTACGAGAGTTTAGAGATTTGCGGCCTGCGGATTCCCCAAGAGACTGGCGCTCACCCAGCATGTATTTCGTTTCACACGGCTGCGTGACCTTACGAAATATGCATGACTCGCCGTGCCGCCTTATTTTAATAAGGTAGGGGGCCTTCAAAAATATTCAGTCTGCGCCGTCTGTCGCTGCCGGGGGATGAAGTCCTTTAGAATAAAAGCGCGGTGCATGCGTCGCTGCATTCTTCATCGAGCGAAATTGTCGCGAATTGGCCTGATACATTCGCTTTCGGCAGGAAGAAAACGGACCGGATTCCACCGCACTGCAACCACATTCTCTCAGGACCTCGGTCGCATAGATTTACTGTTTTCACAACCTGCGATAAGATAACACCACGTGTTCCCGGCGCCGAGTCTTTAGGCCTTGGTCGCTGCAACGGTAAGATGACACCGGATGCAAAAGGAGGCGCATACGGCCATTCTCTGTTCATTTTTGTCGCGAAGCACTCACATAAGTGGACAAATCGTGGCCGCTTCCTCGGCATTCCCCGCAAATCCCTAAACTCCTGGATTTTGCGTTCAAACCCAAGCGGGAATAAACAGGCCAGGTTAGGTGAGAAAAATTAACTGCCGCTTTAATTCTCTGCGCCAAGTCCCTATTTAGGATACATGGCGACGAAATGGAGATCACATTGTCCTGGCCCGCTCCGAGCCGAAAAGAGAGTTGCAATGAACATATATATCGGTGGTATATACAACTAAGCTGGCTGCTAGGAGGTCGAGCTGAGAGAAAAGCGCCTGGCGAGCTCTGCTGCAGCCGTGACTACGCGCCTGCTTTTCACCGACTGTTCCTTTTCACGGTTATTCATAAGATACTCATATGTGGGGCTTTTAATCTGGTTTAAACAACGTCTGTTCTCAAGATGGGAATTACTAATCAAGTAGCAAAGAACTGCCCACGGCATGGTGAAAACTTACGAGAACCGTAACCAGTTGCGGCGGCCAACAAAAGATAATATTTTTCCCTTCCTCTGCTACAACTCTCAACGCTTTTCAAGTGCTTGCCAGGCATGAATATTACTGTGGTTTGCCTGCATAGCGCGTGCTCTAGCTTCTTCAGAGTCGCAGTTCCCGGAAGAAAGCTCTTGCGCGTGCATTCATTGCAACGGGGCAGAGCAGTTGACTGAGCATCTCGTCACCTTCTGGCACTGCTTGTGCCACTTACGACGACGAGAAGTTTTCTTGGGGTTTCTAGCCACGAGCAACAGCCAAATGAATGTTTGAAGAAAGACAGAACCTCCGATGAGTGGCGGCGCCTCAGTGATTTTCTAATCGCGCGAGGCATAAAAAAAATTAAACGATTTTTAAACCCGCACAGTGCTTGAAATTCTTTATAAATATGTGAAGCTGACCGGACTGCGACGCCCGACCCCCACTGCAGCATTTCTGAAGGAGGCATAATGAAAACGGCAACGTATGGATACCTGAACAGAAGCTGAATGACGAAGGAGTGAAATAAATCACTCCGAGGCACTCCAGTACAGCTCGTATATGCACGCAGTATAGGTAAGCGACGTGAAATAGCATAACTCGGTATTTACAACCCCCTTTCTTCGCCAGTACGGTGACACGCTTGTGGCATCGCATTTTGCATCCGTATTCCCGAAAGGTTCATGAATTTTTTTTTTCTTCTGGCGAATCCACAAGCAGCCGTTCGAACCGCAGAGAGACGAGTTCTCCACTTTTGGTCGAACAGAGCTTGAGCCGAAATCGTTCGAAGACCGCGCCGCGCGCGACGGGCGTCCAATGCGGTAGGCTGTGCGTGCAAAGTAAACCGAGACAAACAACAAAAAATAAGAGAGGGGGGAAAATGCTGTCGCCGATGTGGAGCCCGTCGGGCAAGTTTGCCCTCCAGGACACGTACACCGCGGCTGAGTGACACCTGCGAATAGCGGCGTGCGTTAATGGCCCCAAATCCGCATACATGACCCGGTCTTGCACTGGGAGCAAGCAGGGTCGGGGGTAGGGGAGAGGAGGGATTGAGTGGAGCAACCATGGCACGCTGCCGCCACCGAGGTCGATGCAAATACCGGCGACGCTGGGTGACGAATTCGCGGGGAAACGGCACGCACTCGAACGGCAGCGCCGTATCGGCTCGGCATCTCTGGAGCGCTGGTCCCAGCAGCTCGAAAAAGGCGTTTGTGTGTCTTTGTTTCGTTCATCCTGTGGTTCTTGCCATCGGACATAAATATAATGTCGAGCGAGGAGCTCTTTTCGTGCTCCGAGAATAATGAAGGTGCCTGCGTCGGAAAACATGGGAGTGCTTTATTCGTGAATTGGGCTCCCGAGATGAGCGCGCGATAATGTGCCGGGAAATAGATCGTTACGAGAAGCGATTCTGGAGCGGCAGTTGAACGACGTGTTCGAAAAAAAAAATATCCCTCGATTAAGTTCGCTTTATCTTTCGTGGACGGTAACGGGCTCCAATACTGCGAAGCATTTTTATAGTAGGCTGTACGAGAGATGAATGACACTTAAGGCTCAATGGAAAGGACAAGTTGACGTGGTGAAGAAAATTGAATGAACTTTATTCAGACGCTTATCCAGAGGCGTAATCGGTCGCATATAAAAATGGATGACAAGAAATTACCGGGACCAAGTAAAAGAAAAAGAAAGATTCCGAACACTCACCCTCCAAGGAACGACCTGTCCTTACAGAAAAGGGCAATCGAACGATGTCTCACGGCATGCAAGACCGTGAACTGCGAAGAGAAGGCTAGGCCAGAAAGCAACGACACAAATAAGTGGAGCTTACAGAGATAGAAAAAAAAAGGGACGCTGCTCGTGTGACTTCTGCATCTCGCCAGCGTGAAGGAGGTTCTCGTTGCCTCTATCGCGGCAACGGCAGGGAAAAGCGGCTCAGGGGAGCGACCGCGCGGCCGGAACAACGGTCGGCCGGGGAAATCCGGCGCCGATAACTGTCACAATGTTTCGGGAAAATGCTCGCGCTGGCCCGGTTCTCCCCAAGGAACGTGCAAACACCGGCGCACCACTGGAGGGTGCCTCGCGCAGAGTCCGGAGCTGCGGAGTTTTTAACCGAGGATATTTTATTCTTTTCCTGTGATATTAAAGCCAGCCGCGACTGAAAGAAGAGGGAAACGAATGAAGTCGTTTCGCGAAATTTTGCCCGCTTGATAATGCATGGAGCATTTCCAAGACATTGAGAAAAAGAAAAGACAAACGGGCTAATCGTAACTGTTCGCGCTGATCAGCAGAAGAGTCACACATCTCGTTCACGCATTTCATTTGCACACTTTGGGCCTTATCCGTAAGGCCACGTTGAGGATGCCGAATGCGGGTTATCGGGCAAAGAAGTCACGGCCGGCGGCGTCATGATTCTGGGCCACAGTATCGAGAGGCTATTCTATTGCAGCCACGCGCATATAGCTACAATTGGCCTCATTCGGATTAATCGTTTAGTTTCGAAGACCGATAAGGACAGCACGGGAGCGACAAGGCGCGATTCTCCCGCTGACGCCGAAAGCTAGCGTCTTATCTGACGTCCCCTAAAATGACCTCGTTTGCACACGGCACCAGCTCAGGACGAGCAGGGCACAGACCTCCGGTGCCTGAGGAGAGAGCCGCGCAGATCAGGGGCGCGTCTCAAAGGCTGCAAAGGCGCGGCGCTGTTCCATAATGCATAGGGCAGTCTGCTTGGTAGAAACACACGAATAGGATACCAGCCACAACATAGCCAGCCAAAGAACAGAGCGATAGGAGCAATAAAAGCTGCACTGCAGCCAAAACTGCAGAGCCGTGGAGCGGGTCGGGGCGTGATACGGAGGATGGGAAGAGTGCGCCGTAATGGTACGTACAATAATTTAACACGGTGAAAGTGACGTAATAAAAAAAAGAGAATAACGAGGGAGAAGTACACACGACAACCAGTAAGCGTAAAACGGCTCCTAGAATTAAAGAAAGCACCTGTATGCTTAGAGGCCAAGCGTGGTTTAATCTCTATCACAAGCGGGATGCGAAAAAGGAGGCCGATGCGCCACGAAACCAATCCTTCGCCACACGTCTCCGGTCAGACTGTCATTCGGCCGGGGTTTAAATATCAGTAGTTTTTGGACCGAGGGCAATGTTCTTTGCTTCTTAACGTAGTCAGCCGACTTTTCTATTGTATAACAGTGTGGCAGAGACGAAAAACATATCAGTGCCTGCTCAAAATTTATGCAACTTTATGAAACCAGGAAGAAAATCGCATCAAACGTCAGCACGTCACGCATTCTTTCACTGTAGCTTCTCTTTAAAATTTGAAGCATACCCGCTACTCGAACATCCATTCGAATACTAAACCACAGGCGCCAGTGCCGTTATAAGTGGTTGAGGAATGCGCAGCAGCGCCCACATCAGCGATGCCGGCAGGCGCGACAGCAGCGACAAACACCGTCGAGTGCAGGGGGGCGTGTGTGGCAAGCACGTGAGCGTGTGGTCCGGCGTTCGAGAGGCGCAGCAAACCGGGCCTATCGAACGCGCCGGGCCATCGACATCGGGAGCGCATCCGCACGGGCCACTCAGCGAAGTTGGCCCGCGCGGCGCCAAAGTTGCACGCGCGCTCTGGGGGGCCCGAAGGGGCGAGACCCACCGTCGGCGTCCGAGTATCCCCAGGCGGGCTGTTCCTCCTGCGGCTTCGACATGGGTGCTCGTTCCTAAGGCACGGGGCGCCGAGGGTCGCGTAACTGATCCGGGAGCGGGGAGGCACTTGCGACGTGGGCAGCTGCGGCGGCGGAGCTCCTCTCGTGCAGTGCGGCGCCGATCGTTGTTGTCAAAGCTGCTGCGACCTGCTGCGCGCGATGAGGGCCCGACGCCGTGAAAGCAGCAACTCGCCGGCTGAGCCAACAACTTTGAGCTTTCATACTTTTCCAGCCTCCTGGGCACCCCCCTCTCCTGTTCCGATTCGCTTCCCTATTACATCCATTCGGATGTGAGTACGCGCGAGGGAGAGAGCGCGGACTCTCGGTGGTGATGCGCGCCGTCTCCTCGCACTGATGCGGAGGCGCACGGCGCGTGCGCGGCCCTCTCGCCTTCCCACCGGGCATGCGCGCTGCGCGGCTGTCCTCGCGCCGTCCGCCAAGGGCGAGCATCCCGCTGCTGCTGCTGCTGCCGCCGTCGCCGCTGCGGTCCGCGGAGCCATGCGGCACCTTCGCGCGGGCCCCGGAAGCAGCTTCGCGCCCCGGTCAGCGCCCCGAGGGCTGATTCATTTCAGATATGCGAGAAGGAGGAAGCGGACAACTGGTGCCCCCACGTCCGCAGAGTGCGAGCGGAGAGATTAAAACGGCTGCACGGGGAGGCCAAGTGCCAGCGGAAACCGCTCGGCGGGCGTGATTGATGTCCCTAGATGCGCGCGAAAATAAAACACAATTATTGAGCACCGCAAAGATAGGCGACGGAGCGGAATGCGAGGGCTTCATATACGTCCCTTTGAGCGCGATGCGTATAGAGGGGAAATGCGTTCTGAAACTTTCGCGCTTCTCTATCGCAGCCCTGCTTTACTTTGACGCATCGTTAGTCAGCTGCCGAGGCTTCTGTATTGATGTGCGCAGAAAAGTATATCTAGCCTATTTTTTTCCTTTCCTTTCCAAGCGAGTATTTTAGCTGAAAACAAAATCTCCATGCCAGTGATGCCTACAGCTTTGTTTTTATTGTAGTGAGTTGTGTTCAGTTCGTTTGTTTTGAATTGAAAGATGCCCGTGAGTATAGTATTATCCTAATTTCGTGTCTCAGGAGAAGGAGCTATGTGGAGTCGAATTGAATATAGCGAAAGAAAAGTTCACGATACCGGGCTTGTTGGTTTATCATTCAGCAAACAAGAACGGCAGCGTTGACCACAGACGATGGCGCAGCGAAGCGCGCCTCATTTCTCCTCCTTTGCGTCCTTGTCTTAGGCTTGCTTCTGGAATAGTTAATGGGAATATTCCTTAATTGTGGAACTTCGCATACCCTTCGTGAAGCGGGTCCTTTTCTCTATGACGTAGTTCATGTTTTCTGCGGCTAAAACTACAAAGGTGCCGGAACAACAGAATGTAAAGGTCTAAGCTCTCGCGTGCGATTTATTATTTCGTTCCTTCTACTTTAACTTTCTACGCTTCTCTACATCTTAACATCTTAACATTGAGAAGACATATGGACAAAGCTTTCCGTATGTAAGACATGGAAAGAACTGGGCCGTGGCCTAAACGTCGCCTCCTTCGCTGTCTTGATGGGGGCACGGTACGAGAGTGCCCAATAAGCCAAAACGAGCTTACGTGGAAATAGATTTGTACATCCATCTGCAAAAGTTCACAGTAGTTTGGCTGAATTCAACAGGTTTATAGTAAACATATATGTATACAATTCGGATGCACGTCCCTATAGTGAGTCGCGGGTGTCACTCTGTTCTCATGTTTTTTTTTTTACACGCTAATACGTGGAACTGCACCAGTGGGGTGCAAGGCAAACATGCACTTCCACGTTAGGAACCGCTCTTAAGCAGCTTAATTAGTTCGTCATAACGAAGAAGAGGGACGGTATTTGAATATTCGAAAATTTGTTCGAATTATGCGGAGTTCGAATTAAGCAAGGCGTTTTAGTGCACTTTCTGTTCACGGGACCAAAATACCGGTTCGAATAAAGAGGAAGTTCGCATTAACGAGATTCCACTGTGTTTCATACTTAAGTGTCGCTTCGATTTCGCAGCGTGTTTTTCGTTAGCTACACTGATCAGGCTCTCATCTCATTGACAGTCGCAACTGACCAGCGCTCGTGCCCACCACACAGCGCTCTTTCGTCACAGAATTTTTGCTACATACTTCCCCAGGTGTTTCAAATGCGCCTTCATTCTTGTATTTTGAATATTTCAGCCTCGACCGACTGTCCGCTTAATAACTGATGTATGTTTGCTTGCCAAAAGCCGAAGGAGCGGCTTTGGCAAGCAAATGACGCATTCTTGAGTGAAGGGCTCCGGATTAGTTTTGGCCACGATGGATCCTTTAGCGTTCACCGAACTTTTCGAGAGGCATTCACGAGGACGGGTTCGAACTCGCGACCTGGTGCTCTGTAGCAGAACGCCATAGCCTCTGAGCCACGCGCCGGTGGTCTATTTAAGACCCCCCTCCCCCCATACGAGGTAAAGGTAAATGCCATTCGCATATCGAAGTTTTCTGAGTTTGCATGCAGTGCTGAGGCACGGGATCGGGATCTGGTTTTGGTCGTCGAGGAGGTTGGCGTTTGGTATCAAAGCCTCGAGCGGTCGCAGCATGGACGCTCGAAGAAAGGAGGAATATATTAACGAAGAGCTAGCTGTCTTTACGGTTGCTGGCACGATCTCTTTTAACGACCTGCAATGTTTTTGCTCCAACGCTGTGGCTCACAATGTGATTTCATTAACAAAAAATAAAAAAAATCCTCCTCGTGCGCTCAGCTCCCGCTGAGTCCATGACCTGGGGTAGAGACAGAAGCCGAAAGACGTAGCTGTCGCAAAGCAAAGACATGCAGCATCGGGCCACAAAATCAAAATGGCAGTATGAAGGATCAAAAAGAAATGCGAACCACTTAAATCTTCCAGCTGCTTTGACTAGACTAAGCAGGCAGGGAAAAACTTGCATCCGGTGCATCTAGCACGTTCATTTCCGGTTGCCCTCAATTTTTCTTTTAAATTGCGCAACGCATGGCTCTGTGCCCCAGGAAAACAAAAACAAACGCACCGTTATGCTTACTCTGAAACACATTAGCAATATTAAGTGTCTCTTGCGGTTGCCTACTGAGGCGAATAATAATGCGAGCCTGATCGACCAGAACATGTTGTGCAAGAAATGTCAGAAAAAGGGAGACCACGCTCTGTACAGAAAAAAGCATCCACGTTTGTCGGGTGATGCATGGATGGCCGCCAAGCGATTTTGTCGGCACAACGGCTGCCGAAATAAGTTCCCTTCATACAGCACGGATAGGGGCTCTCTTTCCGAAGCTCTGACACAAAAAGCAGGATGTCGCCCGTGTGATGGACTGCTGAAACACGAGGCATTACGGTCTGTTCGTGAAGATCTGGGTGCCTTTGTGCCCAGCCTGTACTATGCCGTGAAGCGCATTATTTGAGTTATGGGCTACATATGTAAGGAGGGGGTCACACAGACGATCTCTGCCGGAGAAAGAGCATTTTATTTATTTATTGTAAGCAGCGAGATAAAGCCTACATATATTTCATAACCTATAGGTTATGAAATAGCGAGAGCGGCAGTTCAACACTTACGGATAAGAATGACGGCTTGACGTTGCCAAATAAGCTATACTCGAAAGACCCGTTTAAAGGCTGTGCACTGGCATCGAGGTGATATTTCTTATTGGTGCAAGGAACCAGCATGCAGGCCAGTGCTGGAAATTTCCTTTTCGTTTTTTTTTGTCTGAACCCTTTTCATCATCGAGATGTTTGTACCTTCAGATAGCAAGAATTCAGGATTAAGGTTAACTATTTCCTTCACCGAGACCGTAACACTAGCCACTAGTGGTTGATGAACTACCCCGTATCGCAGTCTTGAGTGCCCTCTGCACGATGTCAGCGCACGTTAAAGAATCTCAGGTGGTCGAAATTATCCGGGGCCCCCCACTACGGCGTCCCTCATAGCCTGAGTCGCTTTAGGACGTTAGGCCCCATAAAACAATACCAAATATTTATTCGTTTTATTCCCGCAGGTGTGGTTCCCGCACACAACGCAGTGGAGGAATTCCGAAGTTATTGTTATGTGTAAAAGCGCAGACAGAGAAAAATCATAGTGCAGCGAAACAGTCCAATGCTTAATTTTTTTTTCCACAGAATTTACACTGATACTTTAGCTGAATTGTTGAACGTTAACTACAGATCACACCCGCCGTGTTGACTAAGTTGCTACGGCATTCTGCTGGCAAACACAAAATCAGTTTCAATTCCCAGCCGCGGTGGCCTAATTCTGAAAGAGGCGATATTAAAAACGCCTCTGTACTGGGGTTCCCGTGCTCGTTAATACGGTGTAAACAGGATTTGTGACATAAATTGCGCCATGCATCATATTACAGGTGCATATTTAACGCGCAAAAAGAAACACTCATTTTAAAGGCACATATTGCACCACGAACATCTCTTTCCGAAATGCCGAAGCGGACATGAAAAATATATGCGTACCTTCGACTCATAGGCCCAAAATTTGCAATCGTAAGAGTAAAGCATAAAAGCCCGAACTTGCAACTGCAAACAGGCAAGCGGCCTTTTACGCTTGGGAAACCTTTGTGACCAAGGATGACTAATAGACGCAAACGATGAAACAAACAAAAAAGGCGCTAATACACTTTTTTTTTTGCGAAAACAGGTCGAAAGGCCATGCGGGGAATGCGCCCCTGTTATTCCAGCAACGAACTGTGCAATACGGGTTTCCATATCTTAGAGAAAATTGGGAGTCCGGGCGCCTTGCATGGCGTTTGTTTGCGATAGGAACTAGGTCAATTCTATTCGTTCGTTCTTATTGCTTCCCGCACCCGTCGCGCTGGGTCGGTAGCAATGGCATTCTGGTAATGAACGCAAGGACGCGACTTCGATTCCCGGCCGCTGAGGGCGCTTTTCGATGGAGCCGGTAATGCAAAGGCACTCTTCTTCCCAGATTTCAGCGCATGTTCAAGTACCCTATATGAACTCGAAATTAATATGAAGCAGCTATCTCGTCTTCGGCACGTGAACGCCTATTAATAAGTATTGCTCCTGGGTTGGAACTAATTTATTGCTTTTAGATTTGAGCTGTGCAACGTAAGAGCGCAGAACTGCTCGGTAAAGTGCACCGGAAGCCTCTCGGCATGAACATGTGCAACTCGCAACACCTGTACTTTCTTTCATTTTTGTTAAATTTCTTCAGGCATTCACTTTTGATCGATAGAATAACAGCGGCGCTGAAAGCGCGACATCACCACGGATATACTTCGCTCGAAAAGAAATTAATTTACGCGTATGCATTTCTTCTTTCCTTGTAAGCTGTGCCTGCTGTCGACCCTTCGCACCGCGTTTTTCAAGATCAACGGCTCTTGGCTACCGCTAGGTTTGTCGCTTTTTTTTGCTTCGCGCAAGAGACGACCAATATCGAAGAGCTTAGGCATTCCCGACCTGTCCCATCCTCTAAGCGTTACGAAATCGATTCAACGGGCAAAATAATTCAGAAGGGAGGCGATAATGGAAAGCGTCGCCCCCGGAAGCTTTGCGATCCGATTTTCAAATCGCCTGATGCCGCGCAGTGCTTTGCGAGATAATCCTGTCTACGAATGCTCTTCCCTAATTTCTCTCCTCGCGTACCTGTAGCTATCGCCAGCAGGTGCACCGTATCCCTGTCATCATGCCGCTGTATACGTACTGGTCGTAACGTGTCTGACAGATCGGGTTGAAAAAAAAAATAATGTTGTGAGGGGCCTCGTTTCCTTTTGTGCTTTTTTTTCTATACCCCTCCCCCTTTACCCCCCCCCCCCCCCCCAACTACGCTGTAGATGAGAGCGCCACAACGAATTAGATGTTGCGTAAGCCCTTAATGCTCTTGCCAGTAGCAGATGACGTCGCGGGTCTGTCTGCTCCGTTACCGGAGCACACAACTCCGCGAGCAGTCTTACCGCGTCCGCGCACACCCTCTTTCATCCACTGTCCTGAATGTTCAGCCTCGCTAGCCTTATCTGCGCGATCGCCCGCAGTGCTGCGCGCGAAGCGGCTTACATCAGGGGCATCCGTGATGACAGCCTGGCGAAAAAAATAATAAAAAAAGCTGATCCCCCCCCCCCCCCCTCCCTCCCTCCTGTCAAGCGTCGTCAGTACGGCCAGTGAGAAAGCCATATAAAGTACCGCTTTGCTGTCACTGCCGTAGTGTCTCGCCACTGAAGAGATA
>JARKHS020016283.1:0-51129 GCA_030143305.2 Amblyomma americanum | reverse complement strand
AAAGTGTTGGCGCGTATCACACGGAGACTTGTAAAACCGATGTGTTCAGATCTAGCTCGTTTCGGTCGAAAACAGCTTGTCTCGTTGTATTAAGCACGAATATATGCTTTTCGCGCAGTCCTGAGAGAAAATGTGTTGACGCGTATCACATGGACACTTGTAAAACCGATATGTTCAGATCTAGCTCGTTTCGGTCTAAAACAGCTTGTCTCGTGACTTAGCACGAATACATGGTTTTCGCGCAATTATGAGAGAAAAAAATTCGACGCGTATCACACGGACACTTGTAAATCCGAAATGATCAGATCTAGTTCGTTTCGGTCTAAAACAGCTTGTCTCGTTGTATTAAGCACGAATACATGCTTTTTGCTGAGTGCTGAGAGAAAAAGTGTTGACGCGTATCACAGGGAGACTTGTAAAACCGATGTGTTCAGATCTAGCTCGTTTGGGTCTAAAACAGCTTGTCTCGCTGTAATAAGCACGAATACATGCTTTTTGCGCAGTACTGAGAGAAAAAGTGTTGACGCGTATCACAGGGAGACTGGTAAAACCGATATGTTCAGATCTAGCTCGTTTCGGTCTAAAACAGCTTGTCTCGTTGTATTAAGCACGAATACATGCTTTTCGCGCAGTTATGAGAGAAAAAGTTTTGACGCGTATCACACGGACACTTGTAAATCCGATGTGTTCAGATCTAGTTCGTTTCGGTCTAAAACAGCTTGTCTCGTTGTATTAAGCACGAATACATGCTTTTCGCGCAGTCCTGAGAGAAAAAGTGTTGACGCGTATCACATGGACACTTGTAAAACCGATATGTTCAGATCTAGCTCGTTTCGGTCTAAAACAGCTTGTCTCGTTGTATTAAGCACGAATATATGCTTTTCGCGCAGTCCTGAGAGAAAAAGTGTTGACGCGTATCACATGGACACTTGTAAAACCGATATGTTCAGATCTAGCTCATTTCGGTCTAAAACAGCTTGTCTCGTTGTATTTAGCACGAATACATGCTTTTCGCGCAATTATGAGAGAAAAAGTTTTGATGCGTATCACACGGACACTTGTAAATCCGATATGATCAGATCTAGTTCGTTTCAGTCTAAAACAGCTTGTCTCGTTGTATTAAGCAAGAATATATGCTTTTCGCGCAGTGCTGAGAGAAAAAGTGTTGACGCGTATCACATGGACACTTGTAAAACCGATATGTTCAGATCTAGCCGGATTCGGTCTAAAACAGCTTGTCTCGTTGTATTGAGCACGAATACACGCTTTTCGCGCAAATATGAGAGAAAAAGTTCTGACGCGTATCACACGGACACATGTAAATCCGATATGTTCAGATCTAGTTCGTTTCGGTCTAAAACAGCTTGTCTCGTTGTATTAAGCACGAATACATGCTTTTATCGCAGTCATGAGAGAGAAATGTTTGAAGCGTATCACACGGACACTTGTAAAACCGATGTGTTCAGACATAGCTCGTTTCGGTCTAAAACAGCTTGTCTCGTTGTATAAAGCACGAATACATGCTTTTCGCGCAGTTATGAAAGAAAAAGTTTTGACGCGTATCACACGGACACTTGTAAAACCGATGTGCTCTAATTTACCTCGTTTCGGTCTAAAACAGGTTGTCTCGTTGCATTAAGCACGAATACTTGCCTTTCGCGCAGTTATGCGAGAAAAAGTTTTGACGCGTATTACACGAACACTTGTAAAACCGATGTGTTCAGATCTAGCTCGTATCGGTCTAAAACAGCTTGTCTCGCTGTATTAAGCGCAAATACCTAATTTTCGCGCAGTTATGAGAGCAAAAGGTTTGACGCGTATCCCACGGACACTTGTAAAACCGATGTGTTCACATCTAGCTCGTTTCGGTCTAAAACAGCTTCTCTCGTTGTATTAACACGAATACATGCTTTTCGCGCAGTTATGCGAGAAAAAGTTTTGACGCGTATTACACGGACACTTGTAAAATCGATGTGTTCAGATCTAGCTCGTTTCGGTCTAAAACAGCTTGTCTCGTTGTACTTAGCATGAATACTTGCTTTTCGCGCAATTATGAGAGAAAAAATTTCGACGCGTATTACACGGACACTTGTAAAACCGATATGTTCAGATCTAGCTCCTTTCGGTCTAAAACAGCTTGTCTCGTTGTACTTAGCATGAATACATGCTTTTCGCGCAATTATAAGAGAAACAATTTTGACGCGTATCACACGGACAATTGTAAACCCGATATGATCAGATCTAGTTCGTTTCGGTCTAAAACAGCTTGTCTCGTTGTATTAAGCAAGAATATATGCTTTTCGCGCAGTGCTGAGAAAAAAAGTGTTGACGCGTATCACATGGACACTTGTAAAACCGATATGTTCAGATCTATCTCGTTTTGGTCTAAAATAGCTTGTCTGGTTGTATTCAGCGCAAATACAAGCTTTTCGCGCAGTTATGAGAGAAAACGTTTTGACGCGTATCCCACGGACACTTGTAAAACCGATGTGTTCACATCTAGCTCGTTTCGGTCTAAAACAGCTTCTCTCGTTGTATTAACACGAATACATGCTTTTTGCGCAGTACTGAGAGAAAAAGTGTTGACGCGTATGACAGGGAGACTTGTAAAACTGATGTGTTCAGATCTAGCTCGTTTCGGTCGAAAACAGCTTGTCTCGTTGTATTAAGCACGAATATATGCTTTTCGCGCAGTCCTGAGAGAAAAAGTCTTGACGCGTATCACATGGACACTTGTAAAACCGATATGTTCAGATCTAGCTCTTTTCGGTCTAAAACAGCTTGTCTCGTTGTACTTAGCATGAATACATGCTTTTCGCGCAATTATGAGAGAAAAAATTTCGACGCGTATCACACGGACACTTGTAAATCCGATATGATCAGATCTAGTTCGTTTCGGTCTAAAACAGCTTGTCTCGTTGTATTAAGCAAGAATATATGCTTTTCGCGCAGTGCTGAGAGAAAGAGTGTTGACGCGTATCACATGGACACTTGTATAACCGATATGTTCAGATCTAGCCGGTTTCGGTCTAAAACAGCTTGTCTCGTTGTATTGAGCACGAATACACGCTTTTCGCGCAATTATGAGAGAAAACGTTTTGACGCGTATCACACGGACACATGTAAATCTGATATGTTCAGATCTAGTTCGTTTCGGTCTAAAACAGCTTGTCTCGTTGTATTAAGCACGAATACATGCTTTTAGCGCAGTCATGAGAGAAAAAGGTTTGAATCGTATCACACGGACACTTGTAAAACCGATGTGTTCAGATAGAGCTCGTTTCGGTCTAAAACAGCTTGTCTCGTTGTATAAAGCACGAATACATGCTTTTCGCGCAGTTATGAGAGAAAAAGTTTTGACGCGTATTACACGGACACTTGTAAAACCGTTGTGTTCAGATCTAGCTCGTTTCGGTCTAAAACAGCTTGTCTCGTTGTATTAAGCACGAATACATGCTTTTCGCGCAGTTATGAGAGAAAAATTTTTGACGCGTATCACACAGACACTTGTAAAACCGATAGGTTCAGATATAGCTCGTTTAGGTCTAAAACCGCTTGTCTCGTTGCATAAAGCACGAATACATGCTTTTCGCGCAGTTATGAGAGAAACAGTTTTGACGCGTATCACATGAAGACTTGTAAAACCGATGTGTTCAGATCTAGTTCGTTTCGGTCTAAAACAGCTTGTCTCGTTGTATTAAGCACGAATATATGCTTTTCGCGCAGTCCTGAGAGAAAATGTGTTGACGCGTATCACATGGACACTTGTAAAACCAATATGTTCAGATCTAGCTCGTTTCGGTCGAAAACAGCTTGTCTCGTTGTAATAAGCACGAATATATGCTTTTCGCGCAGTCCTGAGAGAAAATGTGTTGACGCGTATCACATGGACACTTGTAAAACCAATATGTTCAGATTTAGCTCGTTTCGGTCTAAAACAGCTTGTCTCGTACTTAGCACGAATACATGGTTTTCGCGCAATTATGAGAGAAAAAAATTCGACGCGTATCACACGGACACTTGTAAAACCGAAATGATCAGATCCAGTTCGTTTCGGTTTAAAACAGCTTGTCTCGCTGTATTAAGCACGAATATATGCTTTTCGCGCAGTCCTGAGAGAAAAAGTGTTGACGCGTATCACATGGACACTTGTAAAACCGATATGTTCAGATCTAGCTCGTTTCGGTTAAAACAGCTTGTCTCGTTGTACTTAGCACGAATACATGCTTTTCGCGCAATTATGAGAGAAAAAATTTCGACGCGTATCACACGGACACTTTTAAATCCGATATGATCAGATCTAGTTCGTTTCGGTCTAAAAGAGCTTGTCTCGTTGTATTAAGCACGAATATTTGCTATTCGCACAGTGCTGAGAGAAAAAGTGTTGACGCGTATCACATGGACACTTGTAAAACCGTTATGTTCAGATCTAGCCGGTTTCGGTCTGAAACAGCTTGTCTCGTTGTATTGAGCACGAATACATGCTTTTCGCGCAATTATGAGAGAAAACGTTTTGACGCGTATCACACGGACACATGTAAATCCGATATGTACAGATCTAGTTCGTTTCGGTCTAAAACAGCTTGTCTCGTTGTATGAAGCACGAATACATGCTTTTAGCGCAGTCATGAGAGAGAAATGTTTGAAGCGTATCACACGGACACTTGTAAAACCGATGTGTTCAGACATTGCTCGTTTCGGTCTAAAACAGCTTGTCTCGTTGTATAAAGCACGAATACATGCTTTTCGCGCAGTTATGAAAGAAAAAGTTTTGACGAGTATCACACGGACACTTGTAAAACCGATGTGCTCTAATTTACCTCGTTTCGGTCTAAAACAGGTTGTCTCGTTGCATTAAGCACGAATACATGCTTTTCGCGCAGTTATGCGAGAAAAAGTTTTGACGCGTATTACACGGACTCTTGTAAAACCGATGTGTTCAGATCTAGCTCGTTTCGGTCTAAAACAGCTTGTCTCGCTGTATTAAGCACGAATACATGCTTTTAGCGCAGTACTGAGAGTAAAAGTGTTGGCGCGTATCACAGGGAGACTTGTAAAACCGATGTGTTCAGATCTAGCTCGTTTCGGTCGAAAACAGCTTGCCTCGTTGTATTAAGCACGAAGATATGCTTTTCGCGCAGTCCTGAGAGAAAATGTGTTGACGCGTATCACATGGACACTTGTAAAACCAATATGTTCAGATTTAGCTCGTTTCGGTCTAAAACAGCTTGTCTCGTACTTAGCACGAATACATGGTTTTCGCGCAATTATGAGAGAAAAAAATTCGACGCGTATCACACGGACACTTGTAAAACCGAAATGATCAGATCCAGTTCGTTTCGGTTTAAAACAGCTTGTCTCGCTGTATTAAGCACGAATACATGCTTTTTGCTGAGTGCTGAGAGAAAAAGTGTTGACGCGTATCACAGGGAGACTTGTAAAACCGATGTGTTCAGATCTAGCTCGTTTGGGTCTAAAACAGCTTGTCTCGCCGTAATAAGCACGAATACATGCTTTTTGCGCAGTACTGAGAGAAAAAGTGTTGACGCGTATCACAGGGAGACTGGTAAAACCGATGTGTTCAGATCTAGCTCGTTTCGGTCGAAAACAGCTTGTCTCGTTGTATTAAGCACGAATATATGCTTTTCGCGCAGTCCTGAGAGAAAAAGTGTTGACGCGTATCACATGGACACTTGTAAAACCGATATGTTCAGATCTAGCCGGTTTCGGTCTGAAGCAGCTTGTCTCGTTGTATTGAGCACGAATACATGCTTTTCGCGCAATTATGAGAGAAAACGTTTTGACGCGTATCACACGGACACATGTAAATCCGATATGTACAGATCTAGTTCGTTTCGGTCTAAAACAGCTTGTCTCGTTGTATGAAGCACGAATACATGCTTTTAGCGCAGTCATGAGAGAGAAATGTTTGAAGCGTATCACACGGACACTTGTAAAACCGATGTGTTCAGACATTGCTCGTTTCGGTCTAAAACAGCTTGTCTCGTTGTATAAAGCACGAATACATGCTTTTCGCGCAGTTATGAAAGAAAAAGTTTTGACGCGTATCACACGGACACTTGTAAAACCGATGTGCTCTAATTTACCTCGTTTCGGTCTAAAACAGGTTGTCTCGTTGCATTAAGCACGAATACATGCCTTTCGCGCAGTTATGCGAGAAAAAGTTTTGACGCGTTTACACGGACATTTGTAAAACCGATGTGTTCAGATCTAGCTCGTATCGGTCTAAAACAGCTTGTCTCGCTGTATTAAGCGCAAATACATAATTTTCGCGCAGTTATGAGAGCAAAAGGTTTGGCGCGTATCACACGGACACTTGTAAAACCGATGTGGTCAGATCTATCTCGTTTTGGTCTAAAATAGCTTGTCTGGTTGTATTCAGCGCAAATACAAGCTTTTCGCGCAGTTATGAGAGAAAACGTTTTGACGCGTATCCCACGGACACTTGTAAAACCGATGTGTTCACATCTAGCTCGTTTCGGTCTAAAACAGCTTCTCTCGTTGTATTAACACGAATACATGCTTTTCGCGCAGTTATGCGATAAAAAGTTTTGACGCGTATTACACGGACACTTGTAAAACCGATGTGTTCAGATCTAGCTCGTTTCGGTCTAAAACAGCTTGTCTCGCTGTATTAAGCAGGAATACATGCTTTTAGCGCAGTACTGAGAGAAAAAGTGTTGGCGCGTATCACAGGGAGACTTGTAAAACCGATGTGTTCAGATCTAGCCGGTTTCGGTCGAAAACAGCTTGTCTCGTTGTATTGAGCACGAATACATGCTTTTCGCGCAATTATGAGAGAAAAAGTTTTGACGCGTATCACACGAACACATGTAAATCCGATATGTACAGATCTAGTTCGTTTCGGTCTAAAACAGCTTGTCTCGTTGTATTAAGCACGAATATATGCTTTTCGCGCAGTCCTGAGAGAAAAAGTGTTGACGCGTATCACATAGACACTTGTAAAACCGATATGTTCAGATCTAGCTCATTTCGGTCTAAAACAGCTTGTCTTGTTGTATTTAGCACGAATACATGCTTTTCGCGCAATTATGAGAGAAAAAGTTTTGACGCGTATCACACGGACACTTGTAAATCCGATATGTTCAGATCTAGTTCGTTTCGGTCTAAAACAGCTTGTCTCGTTGTATTAGGCACGAATATATGCTTTTCGCGCAGTCCTGAGAGAAAAAGTGTTGACGCGTATCACATGGACACTTGTATAACCGATATGTTCAGATCTAGCTCGTATCGGTCTAGAACAGCTTGTCTCGTTGTATTAAGCACGAATACATGCTTTTAGCGCAGTCATGAGAGAGAAACGTTTGAAGCGTATCACACGGACACTTGTAAAACCGATGTGTTCAGACATAGCTCGTTTCGGTCTAAAACAGCTTGTCTCGTTGTATAAAGCAAGAATACATGCTTTTCGCGCAGTTATGAAAGAAAAAGTTTTGACGCGTATCACACGGACACTTGTAAAACCGATGTGCTCTAATTTACCTCGTTTCTGTCTAAAACAGGTTGTCTCGTTGCATTAAGCAGGAATACATGCCTTTCGCGCAGTTATGCGAGAAAAAGTTTTGACGCGTATTACACGGAAACTTGTAAAACCGATGTGTTCAGATCTAGCTCGTATCGGTCTAAAACAGCTTGTCTCGCTGTATTAGGCGCAAATACATAATTTTCGCGCAGTTATGAGAGCAAAAGGTTTGACGCGTATCCCATGTGTTCAGCTCGTTTCGGTCTAAAACAGCTTCTCTCGTTGTATTAACACGAATACATGCTTTTCGCGCAGTACTGAGAGAAAAAGTGTTGGCGCGTATCACATGGAGACTTGTAAAACCGATGTGTTCAGATCTAGCTCGTTTCGGTCGAAAACAGCTTGTCTCGTTGTATTAAGCACGAATATATGCTTTTCGCGCAGTCCTGAGAGAAAATGTGTTGACGCGTATCACATGGACACTTGTAAAACCAATATGTTCAGATCTAGCTCGTTTCGGTCTAAAACAGCTTGTCTCGTACTTAGCACGAATACATGGTTTTCGCGCAATTATGAGAGAAAAAAATTCGACGCGTATCACACGGACACTTGTAAATCCGAAATGATCAGATCTAGTTCGTTTCGGTCTAGAACAGCTTGTCTCGCTGTATTAAGCACGAATACATGCTTTTTGCTGAGTGCCGAGAGAAAAAGTGTTGACGCGTATCACAGGGAGACTTGTAAAACCGATGTGTTCAGATCTAGCTCGTTTGGGTCTAAAACAGCTTGTCTCGCTGTAATAAGCACGAATACATGCTTTTTGCGCAGTACTGAGAGAAAAAGTGTTGACGCGTATCACAGGGAGACTGGTAAAACCGATATGTTCAGATCTAGCTCATTTCGGTCTAAAACAGCTTGTCTTGTTGTATTTAGCACGAATACATGCTTTTGGCGCAATTATGAGAGAAAAAGTTTTGACGCGTATCACACGGACACTTGTAAATCCGATCTGTTCAGATCTAGTTCGTTTCGGTCTAAAACAGCTTGTCTCGTTGTATTAAGCACGAATATATGCTTTTCGCGCAGTCCTGAGAGAAAAAGTGTTGACGCGTATCACATGGACACTTGTATAACCGATATGTTCAGATCTAGCTCGTTTCGGTCTAAAACAGCTTGTCTCGTTGTATTAAGCACGAATATATGCTTTTCGCGCAGTCCTGAGAGAAAAAGTGTTGACGCGTATCACATGGACACTTGTAAAACCGATATGTTCAGATCTAGCTCATTTCGGTCTAAAACAGCTTGTCTCGTTGTATTTAGCACGAATACATGCTTTTCGCGCAATTATGAGAGAAAAAGTTTTGACGCGTATCACACGGACACTTGTAAATCCGATATGATCAGATCTAGTTCGTTTCGGTCTAAAACAGCTTGTCTCGTTGTATTAAGCAAGAATATATGCTTTTCGCGCAGTGCTGAGAGAAAAAGTGTTGACGCGTATCACATGGACACTTGTATAACCGATATGTTCAGATCTAGCCGGTTCGGTCTAAAACAGCTTGTCTCGTTGTATTAAGCACGAATACATGCTTTTAGCGCAGTCATGAGAGAGAAATGTTTGAAGCGTATCACACGGACACTTGTAAAACCGATGTGTTCAGACATAGCTCGTTTCGGTCTAAAACAGCTTGTCTCGTTGTATAAAGCACGAATACATGCTTTTCGCGCAGTTATGAAAGAAAAAGTTTTGACGCGTATCACACGGACACTTGTAAAACCGATGTGCTCTAATTTACCTCGTTTCGGTCTAAAACAGGTTGTCTCGTTGCATTAAGCACGAATACATGCCTTTCGCGCAGTTATGCGAGAAAAAGTTTTGACGCGTATTACACGAACACTTGTAAAACCGATGTGTTCAGATCTAGCTCGTATCGGTCTAAAACAGCTTGTCTCGCTGTATTAAGCGCAAATACCTAATTTTCGCGCAGTTATGAGAGCAAAAGGTTTGACGCGTATCCCACGGACACTTGTAAAACCGATGTGTTCAGATCTAGCTCGTTTCGGTCTAAAACAGCTTGTCTCGTTGTACTTAGCATGAATACTTGCTTTTCGCGCAATTATGAGAGAAAAAATTTCGACGCGTATTACACGGACACTTGTAAAACCGATATGTTCAGATCTAGCTCCTTTCGGTCTAAAACAGCTTGTCTCGTTGTACTTAGCATGAATACATGCTTTTCGCGCAATTATGAGAGAAACAATTTTGACGCGTATCACACGGACAATTGTAAACCCGATATGATCAGATCTAGTTCGTTTCGGTCTAAAACAGCTTGTCTCGTTGTATTAAGCAAGAATATATGCTTTTCGCGCAGTGCTGAGAAAAAAAGTGTTGACGCGTATCACATGGACACTTGTAAAACCGATATGTTCAGATCTATCTCGTTTTGGTCTAAAATAGCTTGTCTGGTTGTATTCAGCGCAAATACAGCTTTTCGCGCAGTTATGAGAGAAAACGTTTTGACGCGTATCCCACGGACACTTGTAAAACCGATGTGTTCACATCTAGCTCGTTTCGGTCTAAAACAGCTTCTCTCGTTGTATTAACACGAATACATGCTTTTTGCGCAGTACTGAGAGAAAAAGTGTTGACGCGTATGACAGGGAGACTTGTAAAACTGATGTGTTCAGATCTAGCTCGTTTCGGTCGAAAACAGCTTGTCTCGTTGTATTAAGCACGAATATATGCTTTTCGCGCAGTCCTGAGAGAAAAAGTCTTGACGCGTATCACATGGACACTTGTAAAACCGATATGTTCAGATCTAGCTCTTTTCGGTCTAAAACAGCTTGTCTCGTTGTACTTAGCATGAATACATGCTTTTCGCGCAATTATGAGAGAAAAAATTTCGACGCGTATCACACGGACACTTGTAAATCCGATATGATCAGATCTAGTTCGTTTCGGTCTAAAACAGCTTGTCTCGTTGTATTAAGCAAGAATATATGCTTTTCGCGCAGTGCTGAGAGAAAGAGTGTTGACGCGTATCACATGGACACTTGTATAACCGATATGTTCAGATCTAGCCGGTTTCGGTCTAAAACAGCTTGTCTCGTTGTATTGAGCACGAATACACGCTTTTCGCGCAATTATGAGAGAAAACGTTTTGACGCGTATCACACGGACACATGTAAATCTGATATGTTCAGATCTAGTTCGTTTCGGTCTAAAACAGCTTGTCTCGTTGTATTAAGCACGAATACATGCTTTTAGCGCAGTCATGAGAGAAAAAGGTTTGAATCGTATCACACGGACACTTGTAAAACCGATGTGTTCAGATAGAGCTCGTTTCGGTCTAAAACAGCTTGTCTCGTTGTATAAAGCACGAATACATGCTTTTCGCGCAGTTATGAGAGAAAAAGTTTTGACGCGTATTACACGGACACTTGTAAAACCGATGTGTTCAGATCTAGCTCGTTTCGGTCTAAAACAGCTTGTCTCGTTGTATTAGAGCACGAATACATGCTTTTCGCGCAGTTATGAGAGAAAAAGTTTTGACGCGTATCACACGGACACTTGTAAAACCGTGTGTTCAGATCTAGCTCGTTTCGGTCTAAAACAGCTTGTCTCGTTGTATTAAGCACGAATACATGCTTTTCGCGCAGTTATGAGAGAAAAAGTTTTGACGCGTATCACACAGACACTTGTAAAACCGATAGTGTTCAGATATAGCTCGTTTCGGTCTAAAACAGCTTGTCTCGTTGTATAAAGCACGAATACATGCTTTTCGCGCAGTTATGAGAGAAACAGTTTTGACGCGTATCACATGGACACTTGTAAAACCGATGTGTTCAGATCTAGCTCGTTTCGGTCTAAAACAGCTTGTCTCGTTGACTTAGCACGAATACATGCTTTTCGCGCAATTATGAGAGAAAAAGTTTCGACGCGTATCACACGGACACTTGTAAAACCGATATGATCAGATCTAGTTCGTTTCGGTCTAAAACAGCTTGTCTCGTTGTATTAAGCACGAATACATGCTTTTCGCGCAGTGCTGAGAGAAAAAGTGTTGACGCGTATCACAGGGACACTTGTAAAACCGATGTGTTCAGATCTAGCTCGTTTCGGTCTAAAACAGCTTGTCTCGTTGTATTAAGCACGAATACATGCTTTTCGCGCAGTACTGAGAGAAAAAGTGTTGACGCGTATCACAGGGACACTTGTAAAACCGATATGTTCAGATCTAGCTCGTTTCGGTCTAAAACAGCTTGTCTCGTTGTATTAAGCACGAATACATGCTTTTCGCGCAGTTATGAGAGAAAAAGTTTTGACGCGTATCACACGGACACTTGTAAAACCGATGTGTTCAGATCTAGCTCGTTTCGGTCTAAAACAGCTTGTCTCGTTGTATTAAGCACGAATACATGCTTTTCGCGCAGTCCTGAGAGAAAAAGTGTTGACGCGTATCACATGGACACTTGTAAAACCGATATGTTCAGATCTAGCTCGTTTCGGTCTAAAACAGCTTGTCTCGTTGTATTAAGCACGAATATATGCTTTTCGCGCAGTCCTGAGAGAAAAAGTGTTGACGCGTATCACATGGACACTTGTAAAACCGATATGTTCAGATCTAGCTCGTTTCGGTCTAAAACAGCTTGTCTCGTTGTATTAGCACGAATACATGCTTTTCGCGCAATTATGAGAGAAAAAGTTTTGACGCGTATCACACGGACACTTGTAAATCCGATATGATCAGATCTAGTTCGTTTCGGTCTAAAACAGCTTGTCTCGTTGTATTAAGCACGAATACATGCTTTTCGCGCAGTGCTGAGAGAAAAAGTGTTGACGCGTATCACACGGACACTTGTAAAACCGATATGTTCAGATCTAGCTCGTTTCGGTCTAAAACAGCTTGTCTCGTTGTATTAAGCACGAATACATGCTTTTAGCGCAGTCATGAGAGAGAAATGTTTGAAGCGTATCACACGGACACTTGTAAAACCGATGTGTTCAGACATAGCTCGTTTCGGTCTAAAACAGCTTGTCTCGTTGTATAAAGCACGAATACATGCTTTTCGCGCAGTTATGAAAGAAAAAGTTTTGACGCGTATCACACGGACACTTGTAAAACCGATGTGCTCTAATTTACCTCGTTTCGGTCTAAAACAGGTTGTCTCGTTGCATTAAGCACGAATACATGCCTTTCGCGCAGTTATGCGAGAAAAAGTTTTGACGCGTATTACACGGACACTTGTAAAACCGATGTGTTCAGATCTAGCTCGTTTCGGTCTAAAACAGCTTGTCTCGTTGTATTAAGCACGAATACATGCTTTTCGCGCAGTTATGAGAGAAAAGGTTTGACGCGTATCACACGGACACTTGTAAAACCGATGTGTTCAGATCTAGCTCGTTTCGGTCTAAAACAGCTTGTCTCGTTGTATTAGCACGAATACATGCTTTTCGCGCAATTATGAGAGAAAAAGTTTTGACGCGTATCACACGGACACTTGTAAAACCGATATGTTCAGATCTAGCTCGTTTCGGTCTAAAACAGCTTGTCTCGTTGTATTAAGCACGAATACATGCTTTTCGCGCAGTTATGAGAGAAACAAGTTTTGACGCGTATCACACGGACACTTGTAAAACCGATGTGTTCAGATCTAGCTCGTTTCGGTCTAAAACAGCTTGTCTCGTTGTATTAAGCACGAATACATGCTTTTCGCGCAGTACTGAGAGAAAAAGTGTTGACGCGTATCACATGGACACTTGTAAAACCGATGTGTTCAGATCTATCTCGTTTCGGTCTAAAACAGCTTGTCTCGTTGTATTAAGCACGAAATACATGCTTTTCGCGCAGTTATGAGAGAAAACGTTTTGACGCGTATCACACGGACACTTGTAAAACCGATGTGTTCAGATCTAGCTCGTTTCGGTCTAAAACAGCTTGTCTCGTTGTATTAAGCACGAATACATGCTTTTTGCGCAGTACTGAGAGAAAAAGTGTTGACGCGTATCACAGGGAGACTTGTAAAACCGATGTGTTCAGATCTAGCTCGTTTCGGTCTAAAACAGCTTGTCTCGTTGTATTAAGCACGAATACATGCTTTTCGCGCAGTCCTGAGAGAAAAAGTGTTGACGCGTATCACATGGACACTTGTAAAACCGATGTGTTCAGATCTAGCTCGTTTCGGTCTAAAACAGCTTGTCTCGTTGTATTAGCACGAATACATGCTTTTCGCGCAATTATGAGAGAAAAAGTTTGACGCGTATCACACGGACACTTGTAAATCCGATATGTTCAGATCTAGCTCGTTTCGGTCTAAAACAGCTTGTCTCGTTGTATTAAGCACGAATATATGCTTTTCGCGCAGTGCTGAGAGAAAAAGTGTTGACGCGTATCACATGGACACTTGTAAAACCGATATGTTCAGATCTAGCCGGTTTCGGTCTAAAACAGCTTGTCTCGTTGTATTGAGCACGAATACATGCTTTTCGCGCAATTATGAGAGAAAACGTTTTGACGCGTATCACACGGACACATGTAAATCCGATATGTTCAGATCTAGTTCGTTTCGGTCTAAAACAGCTTGTCTCGTTGTATTAAGCACGAATACATGCTTTTAGCGCAGTCATGAGAGAAAAAGGTTTGAAGCGTATCACACGGACACTTGTAAAACCGATGTGTTCAGATAGAGCTCGTTTCGGTCTAAAACAGCTTGTCTCGTTGTATAAAGCACGAATACATGCTTTTCGCGCAGTTATGAGAGAAAAAGTTTTGACGCGTATCACACGGACACTTGTAAAACCGATGTGTTCAGATCTAGCTCGTTTCGGTCTAAAACAGCTTGTCTCGTTGTATTAAGCACGAATACATGCTTTTCGCGCAGTTATGAGAGAAAAAGTTTTGACGCGTATTACACGGACACTTGTAAAACCGATGTGTTCAGATCTAGCTCGTTTCGGTCTAAAACAGCTTGTCTCGTTGTATTAAGCACGAATACATGCTTTTCGCGCAGTACTGAGAGAAAAAGTGTTGACGCGTATCACACGGACACTTGTAAAACCGATGTGTTCAGATCTAGCTCGTTTCGGTCGAAAACAGCTTGTCTCGTTGTATTAAGCACGAATATATGCTTTTCGCGCAGTCCTGAGAGAAAATGTGTTGACGCGTATCACATGGACACTTGTAAAACCAATATGTTCAGATCTAGCTCGTTTCGGTCTAAAACAGCTTGTCTCGTACTTAGCACGAATACATGGTTTTCGCGCAATTATGAGAGAAAAAAATTCGACGCGTATCACACGGACACTTGTAAAACCGAAATGATCAGATCTAGTTCGTTTCGGTCTAAAACAGCTTGTCTCGCTGTATTAAGCACGAATATATGCTTTTCGCGCAGTCCTGAGAGAAAAAGTGTTGACGCGTATCACATGGACACTTGTAAAACCGATATGTTCAGATCTAGCTCGTTTCGGTCTAAAACAGCTTGTCTCGTTGTATTGAGCACGAATACATGCTTTTCGCGCAATTATGAGAGAAAAAGTTTTGACGCGTATCACACGGACACATGTAAATCCGATATGTCAGATCTAGTTCGTTTCGGTCTAAAACAGCTTGTCTCGTTGTATTAAGCACGAATATATGCTTTTCGCGCAGTCCTGAGAGAAAAAGTGTTGACGCGTATCACATGGACACTTGTAAAACCGATATGTTCAGATCTAGCTCGTTTCGGTCTAAAACAGCTTGTCTCGTTGTATTGAGCACGAATACATGCTTTTCGCGCAATTATGAGAGAAAAAGTTTTGACGCGTATCACACGGACACTTGTAAATCCGATATGTTCAGATCTAGTTCGTTTCGGTCTAAAACAGCTTGTCTCGTTGTATTAAGCACGAATATATGCTTTTCGCGCAGTCCTGAGAGAAAAAGTGTTGACGCGTATCACATGGACACTTGTAAAACCGATATGTTCAGATCTAGCTCGTTTCGGTCTAAAACAGCTTGTCTCGTTGTATTAAGCACGAATACATGCTTTTCGCGCAGTTATGAGAGAAAACGTTTTGACGCGTATCACACGGACACTTGTAAAACCGATGTGTTCAGATCTAGCTCGTTTCGGTCTAAAACAGCTTGTCTCGTTGTATTAAGCAAGAATACATGCTTTTCGCGCAGTTATGAGAGAAAAAGTTTTGACGCGTATCACACGGACACTTGTAAAACCGATGTGCTCAGATCTAGCTCGTTTCGGTCTAAAACAGCTTGTCTCGTTGTATTAAGCAGGAATACATGCTTTTCGCGCAGTTATGAGAGAAAAAGTTTTGACGCGTATTACACGGAAACTTGTAAAACCGATGTGTTCAGATCTAGCTCGTATCGGTCTAAAACAGCTTGTCTCGCTGTATTAGGCGCAAATACATAATTTTCGCGCAGTTATGAGAGCAAAAGGTTTGACGCGTATCCCATGTGTTCAGCTCGTTTCGGTCTAAAACAGCTTCTCTCGTTGTATTAACACGAATACATGCTTTTCGCGCAGTACTGAGAGAAAAAGTGTTGGCGCGTATCACATGGAGACTTGTAAAACCGATGTGTTCAGATCTAGCTCGTTTCGGTCGAAAACAGCTTGTCTCGTTGTATTAAGCACGAATATATGCTTTTCGCGCAGTCCTGAGAGAAAATGTGTTGACGCGTATCACATGGACACTTGTAAAACCAATATGTTCAGATCTAGCTCGTTTCGGTCTAAAACAGCTTGTCTCGTACTTAGCACGAATACATGGTTTTCGCGCAATTATGAGAGAAAAAAATTCGACGCGTATCACACGGACACTTGTAAATCCGAAATGATCAGATCTAGTTCGTTTCGGTCTAGAACAGCTTGTCTCGCTGTATTAAGCACGAATACATGCTTTTTGCTGAGTGCCGAGAGAAAAAGTGTTGACGCGTATCACAGGGAGACTTGTAAAACCGATGTGTTCAGATCTAGCTCGTTTGGGTCTAAAACAGCTTGTCTCGCTGTAATAAGCACGAATACATGCTTTTTGCGCAGTACTGAGAGAAAAAGTGTTGACGCGTATCACAGGGAGACTGGTAAAACCGATATGTTCAGATCTAGCTCATTTCGGTCTAAAACAGCTTGTCTTGTTGTATTTAGCACGAATACATGCTTTTGGCGCAATTATGAGAGAAAAAGTTTTGACGCGTATCACACGGACACTTGTAAATCCGATCTGTTCAGATCTAGTTCGTTTCGGTCTAAAACAGCTTGTCTCGTTGTATTAAGCACGAATATATGCTTTTCGCGCAGTCCTGAGAGAAAAAGTGTTGACGCGTATCACATGGACACTTGTATAACCGATATGTTCAGATCTAGTTCGTTTCGGTCTAAAACAGCTTGTCTCGTTGTATTAAGCACGAATATATGCTTTTCGCGCAGTCCTGAGAGAAAAAGTGTTGACGCGTATCACATAGACACTTGTAAAACCGATATGTTCAGATCTAGCTCATTTCGGTCTAAAACAGCTTGTCTTGTTGTATTTAGCACGAATACATGCTTTTCGCGCAATTATGAGAGAAAAAGTTTTGATGCGTATCACACGGACACTTGTAAATCCGATATGATCAGATCTAGTTCGTTTCAGTCTAAAAAAGCTTGTCTCGTTGTATTAAGCAAGAATATATGCTTTTCGCGCAGTGCTGAGAGAAAAAGTGTTGACGCGTATCACATGGACACTTGTATAACCGATATGTTCAGATCTAGCCGGATTCGGTCTAAAACAGCTTGTCTCGTTGTATTGAGCACGAATACACGCTTTTCGCGCAAATATGAGAGAAAAAGTTCTGACGCGTATCACACGGACACATGTAAATCCGATATGTTCAGATCTAGTTCGTTTCGGTCTAAAACAGCTTGTCTCGTTGTATTAAGCACGAATACATGCTTTTATCGCAGTCATGAGAGAGAAATGTTTGAAGCGTATCACACGGACACTTGTAAAACCGATGTGTTCAGACATAGCTCGTTTCGGTCTAAAACAGCTTGTCTCGTTGTATAAAGCACGAATACATGCTTTTCGCGCAGTTATGAAAGAAAAAGTTTTGACGCGTATCACACGGACACTTGTAAAACCGATGTGCTCTAATTTACCTCGTTTCGGTCTAAAACAGGTTGTCTCGTTGCATTAAGCACGAATACATGCCTTTCGCGCAGTTATGCGAGAAAAAGTTTTGACGCGTATTACACGAACACTTGTAAAACCGATGTGTTCAGATCTAGCTCGTATCGGTCTAAAACAGCTTGTCTCGCTGTATTAAGCGCAAATACCTAATTTTCGCGCAGTTATGAGAGCAAAAGGTTTGACGCGTATCCCACGGACACTTGTAAAACCGATGTGTTCACATCTAGCTCGTTTCGGTCTAAAACAGCTTCTCTCGTTGTATTAACACGAATACATGCTTTTCGCGCAGTTATGCGAGAAAAAGTTTTGACGCGTATTACACGGACACTTGTAAAATCGATGTGTTCAGATCTAGCTCGTTTCGGTCTAAAACAGCTTGTCTCGTTGTACTTAGCATGAATACTTGCTTTTCGCGCAATTATGAGAGAAAAAATTTCGACGCGTATTACACGGACACTTGTAAAACCGATATGTTCAGATCTAGCTCCTTTCGGTCTAAAACAGCTTGTCTCGTTGTACTTAGCATGAATACATGCTTTTCGCGCAATTATGAGAGAAACAATTTTGACGCGTATCACACGGACAATTGTAAACCCGATATGATCAGATCTAGTTCGTTTCGGTCTAAAACAGCTTGTCTCGTTGTATTAAGCAAGAATATATGCTTTTCGCGCAGTGCTGAGAAAAAAAGTGTTGACGCGTATCACATGGACACTTGTAAAACCGATATGTTCAGATCTATCTCGTTTTGGTCTAAAATAGCTTGTCTGGTTGTATTCAGCGCAAATACATGCTTTTCGCGCAGTTATGAGAGAAAACGTTTTGACGCGTATCCCACGGACACTTGTAAAACCGATGTGTTCACATCTAGCTCGTTTCGGTCTAAAACAGCTTCTCTCGTTGTATTAACACGAATACATGCTTTTTGCGCAGTACTGAGAGAAAAAGTGTTGACGCGTATGACAGGGAGACTTGTAAAACTGATGTGTTCAGATCTAGCTCGTTTCGGTCGAAAACAGCTTGTCTCGTTGTATTAAGCACGAATATATGCTTTTCGCGCAGTCCTGAGAGAAAAAGTCTTGACGCGTATCACATGGACACTTGTAAAACCGATATGTTCAGATCTAGCTCGTTTCGGTCTAAAACAGCTTGTCTCGTTGTATTGAGCACGAATACATGCTTTTCGCGCAATTATGAGAGAAAACGTTTTGACGCGTATCACACGGACACATGTAAATCTGATATGTTCAGATCTAGTTCGTTTCGGTCTAAAACAGCTTGTCTCGTTGTATTAAGCACGAATACATGCTTTTAGCGCAGTCATGAGAGAAAAAGGTTTGAATCGTATCACACGGACACTTGTAAAACCGATGTGTTCAGATAGAGCTCGTTTCGGTCTAAAACAGCTTGTCTCGTTGTATAAAGCACGAATACATGCTTTTCGCGCAGTTATGAGAGAAAAAGTTTTGACGCGTATTACACGGACACTTGTAAAACCGATGTGTTCAGATCTAGCTCGTTTCGGTCTAAAACAGCTTGTGTCGTTGTTTTGAGCACGAATACACGCTTTTCGGGCAGTTATAAGAAGCAAAGTTTTGACGCCTATCACACGGACACTTGTAAAACCGTTGTGTTCAGATCTAGCTCGTTTCGGTCTAAAACAGCTTGTCTCGTTGTATTAAGCACGAATACATGCTTTTCGCGCAGTTATGAGAGAAAAATTTTTGACGCGTATCACACAGACACTTGTAAAACCGATAGGTTCAGATATAGCTCGTTTCGGTCTAAAACCGCTTGTCTCGTTGCATAAAGCACGAATACATGCTTTTCGCGCAGTTATGAGAGAAACAGTTTTGACGCGTATCACATGAAGACTTGTAAAACCGATGTGTTCAGATCTAGCTCGTTTCGGTCTAAAACAGCTTGTCTCGTTGTATTAAGCACGAATACATGCTTTTCGCGCAGTTATGAGAGAAAAAGTTTTGACGCGTATCACACGGACACTTGTAAAACCGATGTGTTCAGATCTAGCTCGTTTCGGTCTAAAACAGCTTGTCTCGTTGTATTAAGCACGAATACATGCTTTTCGCGCAGTACTGAGAGAAAAAGTGTTGGCGCGTATCACAGGGAGACTTGTAAAACCGATGTGTTCAGATCTAGCTCGTTTCGGTCGAAAACAGCTTGTCTCGTTGTATTAAGCACGAATATATGCTTTTCGCGCAGTCCTGAGAGAAAATGTGTTGACGCGTATCACATGGACACTTGTAAAACCAATATGTTCAGATTTAGCTCGTTTCGGTCTAAAACAGCTTGTCTCGTACTTAGCACGAATACATGGTTTTCGCGCAATTATGAGAGAAAAAAATTCGACGCGTATCACACGGACACTTGTAAAACCGAAATGATCAGATCCAGTTCGTTTCGGTTTAAAACAGCTTGTCTCGCTGTATTAAGCACGAATATATGCTTTTCGCGCAGTCCTGAGAGAAAAAGTGTTGACGCGTATCACATGGACACTTGTAAAACCGATATGTTCAGATCTAGCTCGTTTCGGTTAAAACAGCTTGTCTCGTTGTACTTAGCACGAATACATGCTTTTCGCGCAATTATGAGAGAAAAAATTTCGACGCGTATCACACGGACACTTTTAAATCCGATATGATCAGATCTAGTTCGTTTCGGTCTAAAAGAGCTTGTCTCGTTGTATTAAGCACGAATATTTGCTATTCGCACAGTGCTGAGAGAAAAAGTGTTGACGCGTATCACATGGACACTTGTAAAACCGTTATGTTCAGATCTAGCCGGTTTCGGTCTGAAACAGCTTGTCTCGTTGTATTGAGCACGAATACATGCTTTTCGCGCAATTATGAGAGAAAACGTTTTGACGCGTATCACACGGACACATGTAAATCCGATATGTACAGATCTAGTTCGTTTCGGTCTAAAACAGCTTGTCTCGTTGTATGAAGCACGAATACATGCTTTTAGCGCAGTCATGAGAGAGAAATGTTTGAAGCGTATCACACGGACACTTGTAAAACCGATGTGTTCAGACATTGCTCGTTTCGGTCTAAAACAGCTTGTCTCGTTGTATAAAGCACGAATACATGCTTTTCGCGCAGTTATGAAAGAAAAAGTTTTGACGAGTATCACACGGACACTTGTAAAACCGATGTGCTCTAATTTACCTCGTTTCGGTCTAAAACAGGTTGTCTCGTTGCATTAAGCACGAATACATGCCTTTCGCGCAGTTATGCGAGAAAAAGTTTTGACGCATTTACACGGACACTTGTAAAACCGATGTGTTCAGATCTAGCTCGTATCGGTCTAAAACAGCTTGTCTCGCTGTATTAAGCGCAAATACATAATTTTCGCGCAGTTATGAGAGAAAACGTTTTGACGCGTATCCCACGGACACTTGTAAAACCGATGTGTTCACATCTAGCTCGTTTCGGTCTAAAACAGCTTCTCTCGTTGTATTAACACGAATACATGCTTTTCGCGCGTTATGCGATAAAAAGTCTTGACGCGTATTACACGGACACTTGTAAAACCGATGTGTTCAGATCTAGCTCGTTTCGGTCTAAAACAGCTTGTCTCGCTGTATTAAGCACGAATACATGCTTTTCGCGCAGTACTGAGAGAAAAAGTGTTGGCGCGTATCACAGCGAGACTTGTAAAACCGATGTGTTCAGATCTAGCCGGTTTCGGTCGAAAACAGCTTGTCTCGTTGTATTGAGCACGAATACATGCTTTTCGCGCAATTATGTGAGAAAAAGTTTTGACGCGTATCACACGAACACATGTAAATCCGATATGTACAGATCTAGTTCGTTTCGGTCTAAAACAGCTTGTCTCGTTGTATTAAACACGAATATATGCTTTTCGCGCAGTCCTGAGAGAAAAAGTGTTGACGCGTATCACATAGACACTTGTGAAACCGATATGTTCAGATCTAGCTCATTTCGGTCTAAAACAGCTTGTCTTGTTGTATTTAGCACGAATACATGCTTTTCGCGCAATTATGAGAGAAAAAGTTTTGACGCGTATCACACGGACACTTGTAAATCCGATATGTTCAGATCTAGTTCGTTTCGGTCTAAAACAGCTTGTCTCGTTGTATAAAGCACGAATACATGCTTTTCGCGCAGTTATGAAAGAAAAAGTTTTGACGCGTATCACACGGACACTTGTAAAACCGATGTGCTCTAATTTACCTCGTTTCTGTCTAAAACAGGTTGTCTCGTTGCATTAAGCGCAAATACATAATTTTCGCGCAGTTATGAGAGCAAAAGGTTTGACGCGTATCCCACGGACACTTGTAAATCCGAAATGATCAGATCTAGTTCGTTTCGGTCTAGAACAGCTTGTCTCGCTGTATTAAGCACGAATACATGCTTTTTGCTGAGTGCCGAGAGAAAAAGGGTTGACGCGTATCACAGGGAGACTTGGAAAACCGATGTGTTCAGATCTAGCTCGTTTGGGTCTAAAACAGCTTGTCTCGCTGTAATAAGCACGAATACATGCTTTTTGCGCAGTACTGAGAGAAAAAGTGTTGACGCGTATCACAGGGAGACTGGTAAAACCGATATGTTCAGATCTAGCTCATTTCGGTCTAAAACAGCTTGTCTTGTTGTATTTAGCACGAATACATGCTTTTCGCGCAATTATGAGAGAAAAAGTTTTGACGCGTATCACACGGACACTTGTAAATCCGATCTGTTCAGATCTAGTTCGTTTCGGTCTAAAACAGCTTGTCTCGTTGTATTAAGCACGAATATATGCTTTTCGCGCAGTCCTGAGAGAAAAAGTGTTGACGCGTATCACATGGACACTTGTATAACCGATATGTTCAGATCTAGTTCGTTTCGGTCTAAAACAGCTTGTCTCGTTGTATTAAGCACGAATATATGCTTTTCGCGCAGTCCTGAGAGAAAAAGTGTTGACGCGTATCACATAGAAACTTGTAAAACCGATATGTTCAGATCTAGCTCATTTCGGTCTAAAACAGCTTGTCTTGTTGTATTTAGCACGAATACATGCTTTTCGCGCAATTATGAGAGAAAAAGTTTTGACGCATATCACACGGACACTTGTAAATTCGATATGTTCAGATCTAGTTCGTTTCGGTCTAAAACAGCTTGTCTCGTTGTATTAAGCAGGAATATATGCTTTTCGCGCAGTCCTGAGAGAAAAAGTGTTGACGCGTATCACATGGACACTTGTATAACCGATATGTTCAGATCTAGTTCGTTTCGGTCTAAACCAGCTTTTCTCGTTGTATTAAGCACGAATACATGCTTTTAGCGCAGTCATGAGAGAGAAACGTTTGAAGCGTATCACACGGACACTTGTAAAACCGATGTGTTCAGACATAGCTCGTTTCGGTCTAAAACAGCTTGTCTCGTTGTATAAAGCACGAATACATGCTTTTCGCGCAGTTATGAAAGAAAAAGTTTTGACGCGTATCACACGGACACTTGTAAAACCGATGTGCTCTAATTTACCTCGTTTCGGTCTAAAACAGGTTGTCTCGTTGCATTAAGCACGAATACATGCCTTTCGCGCAGTTATGCGAGAAAAAGTTTTGACGCGTATTACACGGACACTTGTAAAACCGATGTGTTCAGATCTAGCTCGTATCGGTATAAAACAGCTTGTCTCGCTGTATTAAGCGCAAATACATAATTTTCGCGCAGTTATGAGAGCAAAAGGTTTGACGCGTATCCCACGGACACTTGTAAATCCGAAATGATCAGATCTAGTTCGTTTCGGTCTAGAACAGCTTGTCTCGCTGTATTAAGCACGAATACATGCTTTTTGCTGAGTGCCGAGAGAAAAAGGGTTGACGCGTATCACAGGGAGACTTGGAAAACCGATGTGTTCAGATCTAGCTCGTTTGGGTCTAAAACAGCTTGTCTCGCTGTAATAAGCACGAATACATGCTTTTTGCGCAGTACTGAGAGAAAAAGTGTTGACGCGTATCACAGGGAGACTGGTAAAACCGATATGTTCAGATCTAGCTCATTTCGGTCTAAAACAGCTTGTCTTGTTGTATTTAGCACGAATACATGCTTTTCGCGCAATTATGAGAGAAAAAGTTTTGACGCGTATCACACGGACACTTGTAAATCCGATCTGTTCAGATCTAGTTCGTTTCGGTCTAAAACAGCTTGTCTCGTTGTATTAAGCACGAATATATGCTTTTCGCGCAGTCCTGAGAGAAAAAGTGTTGACGCGTATCACATGGACACTTGTATAACCGATATGTTCAGATCTAGTTCGTTTCGGTCTAAAACAGCTTGTCTCGTTGTATTAAGCACGAATATATGCTTTTCGCGCAGTCCTGAGAGAAAAAGTGTTGACGCGTATCACAAAGAAACTTGTAAAACCGATATGTTCAGATCTAGCTCATTTCGGTCTAAAACAGCTTGTCTTGTTGTATTTAGCACGAATACATGCTTTTCGCGCAATTATGAGAGAAAAAGTTTTGACGCATATCACACGGACGCTTGTAAATTCGATATGTTCAGATCTAGTTCGTTTCGGTCTAAAACAGCTTGTCTCGTTGTATTAAGCAGGAATATATGCTTTTCGCGCAGTCCTGAGAGAAAAAGTGTTGACGCGTATCACATGGACACTTGTATAACCGATATGTTCAGATCTAGTTCGTTTCGGTCTAAACCAGCTTGTCTCGTTGTATTAAGCACGAATACATGCTTTTAGCGCAGTCATGAGAGAGAAACGTTTGAAGCGTATCACACGGACACTTGTAAAACCGATGTGTTCAGACATAGCTCGTTTCGGTCTAAAACAGCTTGTCTCGTTGTATAAAGCACGAATACATGCTTTTCGCGCAGTTATGAAAGAAAAAGTTTTGACGCGTATCACACGGACACTTGTAAAACCGATGTGCTCTAATTTACCTCGTTTCGGTCTAAAACAGGTTGTCTCGTTGCATTAAGCACGAATACATGCCTTTCGCGCAGTTATGCGAGAAAAAGTTTTGACGCGTATTACACGGACACTTGTAAAACCGATGTGTTCAGATCTAGCTCGTATCGGTATAAAACAGCTTGTCTCGCTGTATTAAGCGCAAATACATAATTTTCGCGCAGTTATGAGAGCAAAAGGTTTGACGCGTATCACACGGACACTTGTTAAACCGATGTGCTCAGATCTATCTCGTTTTTGTCTAAAAAAGCTTGTCTGGTTGTATTCAGCGCAAATGCAAGCTTTTCGCGCAGTTATGAGAAAACGTTTTGACGCGTATCCCACGGACACTTGTAAAACCGATGTGTTCAGCTCGTTTCGGTCTAAAACAGCTTCTCTCGTTGTATTAACACGAATACATGCTTTTCGCGCAGTACTGAGAGAAAAAGTGTTGGCGCGTATCACATGGAGACTTGTAAAACCGATGTGTTCAGATCTAGCTCGTTTCGGTCGAAAACAGCTTGTCTCGTTGTATTAAGCACGAATATATGCTTTTCGCGCAGTCCTGAGAGAAAATGTGTTGACGCGTATCACATGAACACTTGTAAAACCAATATGTTCAGATGTAGCTCGTTTCGGTGTAAAACAGCTTGTCTCGTACTTAGCACGAATACATGGTTTTCGCGCAATTATGAGAGAAAAAAATTCGACGCGTATCACACGGACACTTGTAAATCCGAAATGATCAGATCTAGTTCGTTTCGATCTAAAACAGCTTGTCTCGTTGTACTTAGCACGAATACATGCTTTTCGCGCAATTATGAGAGAAAAAATTTCGACGCGTATCACACGGACACTTTTAAATCCGATATGATCAGATTTAGTTCGTTTCGGTCTAAAAGAGCTTGTCTCGTTGTATTAAGCACGAATACATGCTTTTGCGCAGTCATGAGAAAAGTTTGACGCGTATCACACGGACACTTGTAAAACCGATGTGTTCAGATCATAGCTCGTTTCGGTCTAAAACAGCTTGTCTCGTTGTATTAAGCACGAATACATGCTTTTCGCGCAGTTATGCGAGAAAAAGTTTTGACGCGTATCACACGGACACTTGTAAAACCGATATGATCAGATCTAGTTCGTTTCGGTCTAAAACAGCTTGTCTCGTTGTATTAAGCACGAATATATGCTTTTCGCACAGTGCTGAGAGAAAAAGTGTTGACGCGTATCACATGGACACTTGTAAAACCGTTATGTTCAGATCTAGCCGGTTTCGGTCTAAAACAGCTTGTCTCGTTGTATTGAGCACGAATACATGCTTTTCGCGCAATTATGAGAGAAAAAGTTTTGACGCGTATCACACGGACACATGTAAATCCGATATGTTCAGATCTAGTTCGTTTCGGTCTAAAACAGCTTGTCTCGTTGTATTAAGCACGAATACATGCTTTTAGCGCAGTCATGAGAGAGAAATGTTTTGAAGCGTATCACACGGACACTTGTAAAACCGATGTGTTCAGACATAGCTCGTTTCGGTCTAAAACAGCTTGTCTCGTTGTATAAAGCACGAATACATGCTTTTCGCGCAGTTATGAGAGAAAAAGTTTTGACGCGTATCACACGGACACTTGTAAAACCGATGTGCTCAAATCTAGCTCGTTTCGGTCTAAAACAGGTTGTCTCGTTGTATTAAGCACGAATACATGCTTTTCGCGCAGTTATGAGAGAAAAAGTGTTGACGCGTATCACACGGACACTTGTAAAACCGATGTGTTCAGATCTAGCTCGTATCGGTCTAAAACAGCTTGTCTCGCTGTATTAAGCACAAATACACAATTTTCGCGCAGTTATGAGAGCAAAAGGTTTGACGCGTATCAGACGGACACTTGTAAAACCGATGTGGTCAGATCTATCTCCTTTTGGTCTAAAAAAGCTTGTCTGGTTGTATTCAGCGCAAATACAAGCTTTTCGCGCAGTTATGAGAGAAAACGTTTTGACGCGTATCCCACGGACACTTGTAAAACCGATGTGTTCACATCTAGCTCGTTTCGGTCTAAAACAGCTTCTCTCGTTGTATTAACACGAATACATGCTTTTCGCGCAGTTATGCGATAAAAAGTTTTGACGCGTATTACACGGACACTTGTAAAAACGATGTGTTCAGATCTAGCTCGTTTCGGTCCAAAACAGCTTGTCTCGCTGTATTAAGCACGAATACACGCTTTTAGCGCAGTACTGAGAGAAAAAGTGTTGGCGCGTATCACAGGGAGACTTGTAAAACCGATGTGTTCAGATCTAGCTCGTTTCGGTCGAAAACAGCTTGTCTCGTTGTATTAAGCACGAATATATGCTTTTCGCGCAGTCCTGAGAGAAAATGTGTTGACGCGTATCACATGGACACTTGTAAAACCAATATGTTCAGATCTAGCTCGTTTCGGTCTAAAACAGCTTGTCTCGTACTTAGCACGAATACATGGTTTTCGCGCAATTATGAGAGAAAAAAATTCGACGCGTATCACACGGACACTTGTAAATTCGAAATGATCAGATGTAGTTCGTTTCGGTCTAAAACAGCTTGTCTCGCTGTATTAAGCACGAATACATGCTTTTTGCTGAGTGCTGAGAGAAAAAGTGTTGACGCGTATCACAGGGAGACTTGTAAAACCGATGTGTTCAGATCTAGCTCGTTTGGGTCTAAAACAGCTTGTCTCGCTGTAATAAGCATGAATACATGCTTTTTGCGCAGTACTGAGAGAAAAAGTGTTGACGCGTATCACAGGGAGACTGGTAAAACCGTTATGTTCAGATCTAGCCGGTTTCGGTCTAAAACAGCTTGTCTCGTTGTATTGAGCACGAATACATGCTTTTCGCGCAATTATGAGAGAAAAAGTTTTGACGCGTATCACACGGACACATGTAAATCCCATATGTACAGATCTAGTTCATTTCGGTCTAAAACAGCTTGTCTCGTTGTATTAAGCACGAATACATGCTTTTAGCGCAGTCATTAGAGAGAAATGTTTGAAGCGTATCACACGGACACTTGTAAAACCGATGTGTTCAGACATAGCTCGTTTCGGTCTAAAACAGCTTCTCTCGTTGTATTAACACGAATACATGCTTTTCGCGCAGTTATGCGATAAAAAGTTTTGACGCGTATTACACGGACACTTTTAAATCCGATATGATCAGATTTAGTTCGTTTCGGTCTAAAAGAGCTTGTCTCGTTGTATTAAGTACGAATATATGCTATTCGCACAGTGCTGAGAGAAAAAGTGTTGACGCGTATCACATGGACACTTGTAAAACCGTTATGTTCAGATCTAGTCGGTTTCGGTCTAAAACAGCTTGTCTCGTTGTATTGAGCACGAATACATGCTTTTCGCGCAATTATGAGAGAAAAAGTTTTGTCGCGTATCACACGGACACATGTAAATCCGATATGTTCAGATCTAGTTCGTTTCGGTCTAAAACAGCTTGTCTCGTTGTATTAAGCACGAATACATGCTTTTAGCGCAGTCATGAGAGAGAAATGTTTGAAGCGTATCACACGGACACTTGTAAAACCGATGTGTTCAGACATAGCTCGTTTCGGTCTAAAACAGCTTTTCTCGTTGTATAAAGCACGAATACATGCTTTTCGCGCAGTTATGAAAGAAAAAGTTTTGACGCGTATCACACGGACACTTGTAAAACCGATGTGCTCAAATTTACCTCGTTTCGGTCTAAAACAGGTTGTCTCGTTGCATTAAGCACGAATACATGCCTTTCGCGCAGTTATGCGAGAAAAAGTTTTGACGCGTATTACACGGACACTTGTAAAAGCGATGTGTTCAGATCTAGCTCGTATCGGTCTAAAACAGCTTGTCTCGCTGTATTAAGCACAAATACACAATTTTCGCGCAGTTATGAGAGCAAAAGGTTTGACGCGTATCAGACGGACACTTGTAAAACCGATGTGGTCTGATCTATCTCCTTTTGGTCTAAAAAAGCTTGTCTGGTTGTATTCAGCGCAAATACAAGCTTTTCGCGCAGTTATGAGAGAAAACGTTTTGACGCGTATCCCACGGACACTTGTAAAACCGATGTGTTCACATCTAGCTCGTTTCGGTCTAAAACAGCTTCTCTCGTTGTATTAACACGAATACATGCTTTTCGCGCAGTTATGCGATAAAAAGTTTTGACGCGTATTACACGGACACTTGTAAAACCGATGTGTTCAGATCTAGCTCGTTTCGGTCTAAAACAGCTTGTCTCGCTGTATTAAGCGCGAATACACGCTTTTAGCGCAGTACTGAGAGAAAAAGTGTTGGCGCGTATCACAGGGAGACTTGTAAAACCGATGTGTTCAGATCTAGCTCGTTTCGGTCGAAAACAGCTTGTCTCGTTGTATTAAGCACGAATATATGCTTTTCGCGCAGTCCTGAGAGAAAATGTGTTGACGCGTATCACATGGACACTTGTAAAACCAATATGTTCAGATCTAGCTCGTTTCGGTCTAAAACAGCTTGTCTCGTACTTAGCACGAATACATGGTTTTCGCGCAATTATGAGAGAAAAAAATTCGACGCGTGTCACACGGACACTTGTAAATCCGAAATGATCAGATGTAGTTCGTTTCGGTCTAAAACAGCTTGTCTCGCTGTATTAAGCACGAATACATGCTTTTTGCTGAGTGCTGAGAGAAAAAGTGTTGACGCGTATCACAGGGAGACTTGTAAAACCGATGTGTTCAGATCTAGCTCGTTTGGGTCTAAAACAGCTTGTCTCGCTGTAATAAGCACGAATACATGCTTTTTGCGCAGTACTGAGAGAAAAAGTGTTGACGCGTATCACAGGGAGACTGGTAAAACCGATATGTTCAGATCTAGCTCGTTTCGGTTAAAACAGCTTGTCTCGTTGTGCTTAGCACGAATACATACTTTTCGCGGAATTATGAGAGAAAAAATTTCGACGCGTATCACACGGACACTTTTAAATCCGATATGATCAGATCTAGTTCGTTTCGGTCTAAAAGAGCTTGTCTCGTTGTATTAAGCACGAATATATGCTATTCGCACTGTGCTGAGAGAAAAAGTGTTGACGCGTATCACATGGACACTTGTAAAACCGTTATGTTCAGATCTAGCCGGTTTCGGTCTAAAACAGCTTGTCTCGTTGTATTGAGCACGAATACATGCTTTTCGCGCAATTATGAGAGAAAAAGTTTTGACGCGTATCACACGGACACATGTAAATCCGATATGTACAGATCTAGTTCATTTCGGTCTAAAACAGCTTGTCTCGTTGTATTAAGCACGAATACATGCTTTTAGCGCACTCATTAGAGAGAAATGTTTGAAGCGTATCACACGGACACTTGTAAAACCGATGTGTTCAGACATAGCTCGTTTCGGTCTAAAACAGCTTCTCTCGTTGTATTAACACGAATACATGCTTCTCGCGCAGTTATGCGATAAAAAGTTTTGACGCGTATTACACGGACAATTGTAAAACCGATGTGTTCAGATCTAGCTCGTTTCGGTCTAAAACAACTTGTCTCGCTGTATTAAGCACGAATACATGCTTTTAGCGCATTACTGAGAGAAAAAGTGTTGGCGCGTATCACAGGGAGACTTGTAAAACCGATGTGTTCAGATCTAGCTCGTTTCGGTCTAAAACAGCTTGTTTCGCTGTATTAACCAAGAATACATGCTTTTTTGTGCAGTACTGAGAGAAAAAGTGTTGACGCGTATCACTCGGACACTTGTAAAACCGATGTGTTCACATCTAGCTCGTTTCGGTCTAAAACAGCTTCTCTCGTTGTATTAACACAAATACATGCTTTTCGCGCAGTTATGCGAGAAAAAGTTTTGACGCGTATTACACGGACACTTGTAAAACCTATGTGTTCAGATCTAGCTCGTTTCGGTCTAAAACAGCTTTTCTCGCTGTATTAAGCAAGATTACATGCTTTTTGCGCAGTACTGAGAGAAAAAGTGTTGACGCGTATCACAGGGAGACTTGTAAAACCGATGAGTTCAGATCTAGCTCGTTTCGGGCGAAAACAGCTTGTCTCGTTGTTTTAAGCGCAAATACATACTTTTCGCGCAGTTATGAGAGCAAAAGTGTTGGCGCGTATCACACGGACACTTGTAAAACCGATGTGTTCAGATCTAGCTCGTTTCGTTCTAAAACAGCTTGTCTCGCTGTATTAAGCACGAATACATGCTTTTTGCGCAGTCCTGAGAGCAAACGTTTTGACTCGAGTCACACGGACACTTGTAAAACCGATGTGTTCAGATCTAGCTCGTTTCGGTCTAAAACAGCTTGTCTCGTTGTTTTGAGCACGAATACATGCTTTTCGCGCAGTTATAAGAGAAAAAGTTTTGATTCCTATCACACGGACACTTTTAAAACCGATGTGCTCAGATCTAGCTCGTTTCGGTCTAAAACAGCTTGCCTCTTTGTATTAAGCACGAATGTTTGCTTATCGCGCAGTCCTGGAAGAAAAAGTGTTGACGCGTATCACTCGGACACTTGTAAAACCGATGTGTTCACATCTAGCTCGTTTCGGTCTAAAACAGCTTCTCTCGTTGTATTAACACAAATACATGCTTTTCGCGCAGTTATGCGAGAAAAAGTTTTGACGCGTATTACACGGACACTTGTAAAACCTATGTGTTCAGATCTAGCTCGTTTCGGTCTAAAACAGCTTTTCTCGCTGTATTAAGCAAGATTACATGCTTTTTGCGCAGTACTGAGAGAAAAAGTGTTGACGCGTATCACAGGGAGACTTGTAAAACCGATGAGTTCAGATCTAGCTCGTTTCGGGCGAAAACAGCTTGTCTCGTTGTTTTAAGCGCAAATACATACTTTTCGCGCAGTTATGAGAGCAAAAGTGTTGGCGCGTATCACACGGACACTTGTAAAACCGATGTGTTCAGATCTAGCTCGTTTCGTTCTAAAACAGCTTGTCTCGCTGTATTAAGCACGAATACATGCTTTTTGCGCAGTCCTGAGAGCAAACGTTTTGACTCGAGTCACACGGACACTTGTAAAACCGATGTGTTCAGATCTAGCTCGTTTCGGTCTAAAACAGCTTGTCTCGTTGTTTTGAGCACGAATACATGCTTTTCGCGCGGTTATAAGAGAAAAAGTTTTGATTCCTATCACACGGACACTTTTAAAACCGATGTGCTCAGATCTAGCTCGTTTCGGTCTAAAACAGCTTGCCTCTTTGTATTAAGCACGAATGTTTGCTTATCGCGCAGTCCTGGAAGAAAAAGTGTTGACGCGTATCACATGAAGACTTGTAAAACCGATGTGTTCAGATCTAGTTCGTTTCGGTCTAAAACAGCTTGTCTCGTTGTATTAAGTACGAATATATGCTTTTAGCGCAGTTATGAGAGCAAAAGCTTGGACGCGTATCACACGGACACTTGTAAACCGATGTGTTCAAATCTAGCTCGTTTTGGTCTAAAAAAGCTTGTCTCGTTGTATTAAGCACAAATACAAGCTTTTCGCGCAGTACTAAGAGAAAAAGTGTTGACGCGTATCAGAGGGAGACTTGTAAAACCGATGTTTTCAGATCTAGTTCGTTTCGGTCTAAAACAGCTTTTCTCGTTGTATTAAGCACGAGCACATGCTTTTCGCGATGTTATGAGAGAAAAGGTTTTGACGTGTATCACACGGACACATGTAAAACCGAAGTGTTCAGATTTAGCTCGTTTTCGTCTAAAAAAGCTTGTCTGGTTGTATTCAGCACAAATACAAGCTTTTCGCGCAGTAATGAGAGAAAACGTTTTGACGCGTATCCCACGAACACTTGTAAATCCGATGTGTTCACATCTAGCTCGTTTCGGTCTAAAACAGCTTCACTCGTTGTATTAACACGAATACATGCTTTTCGCGCAGTTATGCGAGAAAAAGTTTTGACGCGTATCACACGGACACTTGTAAAACCGATGTGTTCAGATCTAGCTCGTTTCGGTCTAAAACAGCTTGTCTCGCTGTGTTAAGCACGAATACATGCTTTTTGCGCAATACTGAGAGAAAAAGTGTTGACGCGTATCACAGGGAGACTTGTAAAACCGATGAGTTCAGATCTAGCTCGTTTCGGTCGAAAACAGCTTGTCTCGTTGTATTAAGCACGAATATATGCTTTTCGCGCAGTCCTGAGAGAAAAAGTGTTGACGCGTATCACATGGACACTTGTAAAACCAATATGTTCAGATCTAGCTCGTTTCAGTCTAAAGCAGCTTGTCTGGTTGTATTTAGGACGAATACATGCTTTTCGTGCAATTTTGAGAGAAAACATTTCGACGCGTATCACAAGGACAATTGTAAATCCGATATGATCAGATCTAGTTCGTTTCGGTCCAAAAGAGCTTGTCTCGTTGTATTAAGCACGAATATATGCTATTCGCACAGTGCTGAGAGAAAAAGTGTTGACGCGTATCACATGGACACTTGTAAAACCGTTATGTTCAGATCTAGCCGGTTTCGGTCTAAAATAGCTTGTCTCGTTGTATTGAGCACGAATACATGCTTTTCGCGCAATTATGAGAGAAAAAGTTTTGACGCGTATCACACGGACACATGTAAATCCGATATGTACAGATCTAGTTCATTTCGGTCTAAAACAGCTTGTCTCGTTGTATTAAGCACGAATACATGCTTTTAGCGCAGTCATTAGAGAGAAATGTTTGAAGCGTATCACACGGACACTTGTAAAACCGATGTGTTCAGACATAGCTCGTTTCGGTCTAAAACAGCTTCTCTCGTTGTATTAACACGAATACATGCTTCTCGCGCAGTTATGCGATAAAAAGTTTTGACGCGTATTACACGGACACTTGTAAAACCGATGTGTTCAGATCTAGCTCGTTTCGGTCTAAAACAACTTGTCTCGCTGTATTAAGCACGAATACATGCTTTTAGCGCATTACTGAGAGAAAAAGTGTTGGCGCGTATCACAGGGAGACTTGTAAAACCGATGTGTTCAGATCTAGCTCGTTTCGGTCTAAAACAGCTGTTTCGCTGTATTAACCAAGAATACATGCTTTTTTGCGCAGTACTGAGAGAAAAAGTGTTGACGCGTATCACTCGGACACTTGTAAAACCGATGTGTTCACATCTAGCTCGTTTCGGTCTAAAACAGCTTCTCTCGTTGTATTAACACAAATACATGCTTTTCGCGCAGTTATGCGAGAAAAAGTTTTGACGCGTATTACACGGACACTTGTAAAACCTATGTGTTCAGATCTAGCTCGTTTCGGTCTAAAACAGCTTTTCTCGCTGTATTAAGCAAGATTACATGCTTTTTGCGCAGTACTGAGAGAAAAAGTGTTGACGCGTATCACAGGGAGACTTGTAAAACCGATGAGTTCAGATCTAGCTCGTTTCGGGCGAAAACAGCTTGTCTCGTTGTTTTAAGCGCAAATACATACTTTTCGCGCAGTTATGAGAGCAAAAGTGTTGGCGCGTATCACACGGACACTTGTAAAACCGATGTGTTCAGATCTAGCTCGTTTCGTTCTAAAACAGCTTGTCTCGCTGTATTAAGCACGAATACATGCTTTTTGCGCAGTCCTGAGAGCAAACGTTTTGACTCGAGTCACACGGACACTTGTAAAACCGATGTGTTCAGATCTAGCTCGTTTCGGTCTAAAACAGCTTGTCTCGTTGTTTTGAGCACGAATACATGCTTTTCGCGCAGTTATAAGAGAAAAAGTTTTGATTCCTATCACACGGACACTTTTAAAACCGATGTGCTCAGATCTAGCTCGTTTCGGTCTAAAACAGCTTGCCTCTTTGTATTAAGCACGAATGTTTGCTTATCGCGCAGTCCTGGAAGAAAAAGTGTTGACGCGTATCACATGAAGACTTGTAAAACCGATGTGTTCAGATCTAGTTCGTTTCGGTCTAAAACAGCTTGTCTCGTTGTATTAAGTACGAATATATGCTTTTAGCGCAGTTATGAGAGCAAAAGCTTGGACGCGTATCACACGGACACTTGTAAACCGATGTGTTCAAATCTAGCTCGTTTTGGTCTAAAAAAGCTTGTCTCGTTGTATTAAGCACAAATACAAGCTTTTCGCGCAGTACTGAGAGAAAAAGTGTTGACGCGTATCAGAGGGAGACTTGTAAAACCGATGTTTTCAGATCTAGTTCGTTTCGGTCTAAAACAGCTTTTCTCGTTGTATTAAGCACGAGCACATGCTTTTCGCGATGTTATGAGAGAAAAGGTTTTGACGTGTATCACACGGACACATGTAAAACCGAAGTGTTCAGATTTAGCTCGTTTTCGTCTAAAAAAGCTTGTCTGGTTGTATTCAGCACAAATACAAGCTTTTCGCGCAGTAATGAGAGAAAACGTTTTGACGCGTATCCCACGAACACTTGTAAATCCGATGTGTTCACATCTAGCTCGTTTCGGTCTAAAACAGCTTCACTCGTTGTATTAACACGAATACATGCTTTTCGCGCAGTTATGCGAGAAAAAGTTTTGACGCGTATCACACGGACACTTGTAAAACCGATGTGTTCAGATCTAGCTCGTTTCGGTCTAAAACAGCTTGTCTCGCTGTGTTAAGCACGAATACATGCTTTTTGCGCAATACTGAGAGAAAAAGTGTTGACGCGTATCACAGGGAGACTTGTAAAACCGATGAGTTCAGATCTAGCTCGTTTCGGTCGAAAACAGCTTGTCTCGTTGTATTAAGCACGAATATATGCTTTTCGCGCAGTCCTGAGAGAAAAAGTGTTGACGCGTATCACATGGACACTTGTAAAACCAATATGTTCAGATCTAGCTCGTTTCAGTCTAAAGCAGCTTGTCTGGTTGTATTTAGGACGAATACATGCTTTTCGTGCAATTTTGAGAGAAAACATTTCGACGCGTATCACAAGGACAATTGTAAATCCGATATGATCAGATCTAGCTCGTTTTGTTCTAAAAAAGCTTGTCTCGTTGTATTAAGTACAAATACAAGCTTTTCGCGCAGTTATGAGAGAAAAAGTTTTGACGCGTATCACACGGACACTTGTAAAAAAGATGTGTTCACATCTAGCTCGTTTAGGTCTGAAACAGCTAGTCTCGTTGTATTAACACGAATACATGCTTCTCGCGCAGTTATGCGAGAAAAGGTTTTGGCGTGTATCACACGGACACTTGTAAAACCGATGTTTACAGATCTAGTTAGTTTCGGTCTAAAACAGCTTGTCTCGTTGTATTAAGCACGAGTACATGCTTTTCGCGAAGTTATGAGAGAAAAGGTTTTGACGTGTATCACACAGACACTTGTGAAAGTGTTGTGTCCAGATCTAGTTCGTTTCCGTCTAAAACAGCTTGTCTCGTTGTATTAGGCACTAATACATGCTTCTCGCGCAGTTATGAGAGAAAAAGTTTTGACGCGTATCACACGGACACATGTAAAACCGATGTGTTCAGATTTAACTCGTTTCGGTCTAAAACAGCTTGTCTCGTTGCATTAAGCACGAGTACATGCCTTTCGCGCAGTTATGAAAGAAAAAGTTTTGCTGCGTATGACACGGAAACTTGTAAAACCGACGTGTTCAGATCTAGCTCGTTTCGATCTAAAACGGCTTGTCTCGTTGTATTAAGCACGAATACATATTTTTCGCGCATTTATGCGAGAAAACGTTTTGACGCGTATTACACGGACACTTGTAAAACCGATGTGTTCAGATCTAGCTCGTTTCGGTCTAAAACAGCTTGCCTCGCTGTATTAAGCACGAATACATGGTTTTTGCTGAGTGCTGAGAGAAAAAGTGTTGACGCGTATCACAGGGAGACTTTTGAAACCGATGTGTTCAGATCTAGCTCGTTTCGGTCGAAAACAGCTTGTCTCGTTGTATTAAGCACGAATATATGCTTTTCGCGCAGTCCTGAGAGAAAAAGTATTGACGCGTATCACATAGACACTTGTAAAACCGATATGTTCAGATCTAGCTCATTTCGGTCTAAAACAGCTTGTCTTGTTGTATTTAGCACGAATACATGCTTTTCGCGCAATTATGAGAGAAAAAGTTTTGACGCGTATCACACGGACACTTGTAAAACCGATGTGTTCAGACATAGATCGTTTCGGTCTAAGACAGCTTGTCTCGTTGTATAAAGCACGAATACATGCTTTTCGCGCAGTTATGAAAGAAAAAGTTTTGCCGCGTATCACACGGACACTTGTAAAACCGATGTGCTCTAATTTACCTCGTTTCGGTCTAAAACAGGTTGTCTCGTTGCATTAAGCACGAATACATGCCTTTCGCGCAGTTATGCGAGAAAAAGTTTTGACGCGTATTACACGGACACTTGTAAAAGCGATGTGTTCAGATCTAGCTCGTATCGGTCTAAAACAGCTTGTCTCGCTGTATTAAGCACAAATACACAATTTTCGCGCAGTTATTAGAGCAAAAGGTTTGACGCGTATCAGACGGACACTTGTAAAACCGATGTGGTCAGATCTATCTCCTTTTGGTCTAAAAAAGCTTGTCTGGTTGTATTCAGCGCAAATACAAGCTTTTCGCGCAGTTGTGAGAGAAAACGTTTTGACGCGTATCCCACGGACACTTGTAAAACCGATGTGTTCACATCTAGCTCGTTTCGGTCTAAAACAGGTTGTCTCGTTGCATTAAGCACGAATACATGCTTTTCGCGCAGTTATGCGATAAAAAGTTTTGACGCGTATTACACGGAGACTTGTAAAAACGATGTGTTCAGATCTAGCTCGTTTCGGTCTAAAACAGCTTGTCTCGCTGTATTAAGCACGAATACACGCTTTTAGCGCAGTACTGAGAGAAAAAGTGTTGGCGCGTATCACAGGGAGACTTGTAAAACCGATGTGTTCAGATCTAGCTCGTTTCGGTCGAAAACAGCTTGTCTCGTTGTATTAAGCACGAATATATGCTTTTCGCGCAGTCCTGAGAGAAAATGTGTTGACGCGTATCACATGGACACTTGTAAAACCAATATGTACAGATCTAGCTCGTTTCTGTCTAAAACAGCTTGTCTCGTACTTAGCACGAATACATGGCTTTCGCGCAATTATGAGAGAAAAAAATTCGACGCGTATCACACGGACACTTGTAAATCCGAAATGATCAGATGTAGTTCGTTTCGGTCTAAAACAGCTTGTCTCGCTGTATTAAGCACGAATACATGCTTTTTGCTGAGTGCTGAGAGAAAAAGTGTTGACGCGTATCACAGGGAGACTTGTAAAACCGATGTGTTCAGATCTAGCTCGTTTGGGTCTAAAACAGCTTGTCTCGCTGTAATAAGCACGAATACATGCTTTTTGCGCAGTACTGAGAGAAAAAGTGTTGACTCGTATCACAGGGAGACTGGTAAAACCGATATGTTCAGATCTAGCTCGTTTCGGTTAAAACAGCTTGTCTCCTTGTACTTAGCACGAATACATACTTTTCGCGCAATTATGAGAGAAAAAATTTCGACGCGTATCACACGGACACTTTTAAATCCGATATGATCAGATCTAGTTCGTTTCGGCCTAAAAGAGCTTGTCTCGTTGTATTAAGCACGAATATATGCTATTCGCACTGTGCTGAGAGAAAAAGTGTTGACGCGTATCACATGGACACTTGTAAAACCGTTATGTTCAGATCTAGCCGGTTTCGGTCTAAAACAGCTTGTCTCGTTGTATTGAGCACGAATACATGCTTTTCGCGCAATTATGAGAGAAAAAGTTTTGACGCGTATCACACGGACACATGTAAATCCGATATGTACAGATCTAGTTCATTTCGGTCTAAAACAGCTTGTCTCGTTGTATTAAGCACGAATACATGCTTTTAGCGCAGTCATTAGAGAGAAATGTTTGAAGCGTATCACACGGACACTTGTAAAACCGATGTGTTCAGACATAGCTCGTTTCGGTCTAAAACAGCTTCTCTCGTTGTATTAACACGAATACATGCTTTTCGCGCAGTTATGCGATAAAAAGTTTTGACGCGTATTACACGGACACTTGTAAATCCGATATGATCAGATCTAGTTCGTTTCGGTCTAAAAGAGCTTGTCTCGTTGTATTAAGCACGAATATATGCTATTCGCACAGTGCTGAGAGAAAAAGTGTTGACGCGTATCACATGGACACTTGTAAAACCGTTATGTTCAGATCTAGCCGTTTCGGTCTAAAACAGCTTGTCTCGTTGTATTGAGCACGAATACATGCTTTTCGCGCAATTATGAGAGAAAAAGTTTTGACGCGTATCACACGGACACATGTAAATCCGATATGTTCAGATCTAGTTCGTTTCGGTCTAAAACAGCTTGTCTCGTTGTATTAAGCACGAATACATGCTTTTAGCGCAGTCATGAGAGAGAAATGTTTGAAGCGTATCACACGGACACTTGTAAAACCGATGTGTTCAGACATAGCTCGTTTCGGTCTAAAACAGCTTGTCTCGTTGTATTAAGCACGAATACATGCTTTTCGCGCAGTTATGAGAGAAAAAGTTTTGACGCGTATCACACGGACACTTGTAAAACCGATGTGTTCAGATCTAGCTCGTTTCGGTCTAAAACAGCTTGTCTCGTTGTATTAAGCACGAATACATGCCTTTCGCGCAGTTATGCGAGAAAAAGTTTTGACGCGTATCACACGGACACTTGTAAAACCGATGTGTTCAGATCTAGCTCGTTTCGGTCTAAAACAGCTTGTCTCGCTGTATTAAGCACGAATACATGCTTTTCGCGCAGTTATGAGAGCAAAAGGTTTGACGCGTATCACACGGACACTTGTAAAACCGATGTGGTCAGATCTAGCTCGTTTTGGTCTAAAACAGCTTGTCTCGTTGTATTCAGCGCAAATACAAGCTTTTCGCGCAGTTATGAGAGAAAAAGTTTTGACGCGTATCACACGGACACTTGTAAAACCGATGTGTTCACATCTAGCTCGTTTCGGTCTAAAACAGCTTGTCTCGTTGTATTAACACGAATACATGCTTTTCGCGCAGTTATGCGAGAAAAAGTTTTGACGCGTATTACACGGACACTTGTAAAACCGATGTGTTCAGATCTAGCTCGTTTCGGTCTAAAACAGCTTGTCTCGCTGTATTAAGCACGAATACATGCTTTTAGCGCAGTACTGAGAGAAAAAGTGTTGGCGCGTATCACAGGGAGACTTGTAAAACCGATGTGTTCAGATCTAGCTCGTTTCGGTCGAAAACAGCTTGTCTCGTTGTATTAAGCACGAATATATGCTTTTCGCGCAGTCCTGAGAGAAAATGTGTTGACGCGTATCACATGGACACTTGTAAAACCGATATGTTCAGATCTAGCTCGTTTCGGTCTAAAACAGCTTGTCTCGTACTTAGCACGAATACATGGTTTTCGCGCAATTATGAGAGAAAAAGATTCGACGCGTATCACACGGACACTTGTAAATCCGAAATGATCAGATGTAGTTCGTTTCGGTCTAAAACAGCTTGTCTCGCTGTATTAAGCACGAATACATGCTTTTTGCTGCAGTGCTGAGAGAAAAAGTGTTGACGCGTATCACAGGGACACTTGTAAAACCGATGTGTTCAGATCTAGCTCGTTTGGGTCTAAAACAGCTTGTCTCGCTGTAATAAGCACGAATACATGCTTTTTGCGCAGTACTGAGAGAAAAAGTGTTGACGCGTATCACAGGGAGACTGGTAAAACCGATATGTTCAGATCTAGCTCGTTTCGGTCTAAAACAGCTTGTCTCGTTGTACTTAGCACGAATACATACTTTTCGCGCAATTATGAGAGAAAAAGTTTCGACGCGTATCACACGGACACTTTTAAATCCGATATGATCAGATCTAGTTCGTTTCGGTCTAAAAGAGCTTGTCTCGTTGTATTAAGCACGAATATATGCTATTCGCACTGTGCTGAGAGAAAAAGTGTTGACGCGTATCACATGGACACTTGTAAAACCGTTATGTTCAGATCTAGCTCGGTTTCGGTCTAAAACAGCTTGTCTCGTTGTATTGAGCACGAATACATGCTTTTCGCGCAATTATGAGAGAAAAAGTTTTGACGCGTATCACACGGACACATGTAAATCCGATATGTACAGATCTAGTTCATTTCGGTCTAAAACAGCTTGTCTCGTTGTATTAAGCACGAATACATGCTTTTAGCGCAGTCATGAGAGAGAAATGTTTGAAGCGTATCACACGGACACTTGTAAAACCGATGTGTTCAGATCATAGCTCGTTTCGGTCTAAAACAGCTTCTCTCGTTGTATTAACACGAATACATGCTTTTCGCGCAGTTATGCGATAAAAAGTTTTGACGCGTATTACACGGACACTTGTAAAACCGATGTGTTCAGATCTAGCTCGTTTCGGTCTAAAACAGCTTGTCTCGCTGTATTAAGCACGAATACATGCTTTTAGCGCATTACTGAGAGAAAAAGTGTTGGCGCGTATCACAGGGAGACTTGTAAAACCGATGTGTTCAGATCTAGCTCGTTTCGGTCTAAAACAGCTTGTCTCGCTGTATTAACCAAGAATACATGCTTTTTTGCGCAGTACTGAGAGAAAAAGTGTTGACGCGTATCACAGGGACACTTGTAAAACCGATGTGTTCAGATCTAGCTCGTTTCGGTCTAAAACAGCTTGTCTCGTTGTATTCAGCACAAATACAAGCTTTTCGCGCAGTTATGAGAGAAAACGTTTTGACGCGTATCACACGGACACTTGTAAAACCGATGTGTTCAGATCTAGCTCGTTTCGGTCTAAAACAGCTTGTCTCGTTGTATTAAGCACGAATACATGCTTTTCGCGCAGTTATGAGAGCAAAAGTGTTGGCGCGTATCACACGGACACTTGTAAAACCGATGTGTTCAGATCTAGCTCGTTTTCGTTCTAAAACAGCTTGTCTCGCTGTATTAAGCACGAATACATGCTTTTTGCGCAGTCCTGAGAGCAAACGTTTTGACTCGAGTCACACGGACACTTGTAAAACCGATGTGTTCAGATCTAGCTCGTTTCGGTCTAAAACAGCTTGTCTCGTTGTATTAAGCACGAATACATGCTTTTCGCGCAGTTATGAGAGAAAAAGTTTTGACGCGTATCACACGGACACTTGTAAAACCGATGTGTTCAGATCTAGCTCGTTTCGGTCTAAAACAGCTTGTCTCGTTGTATTAAGCACGAATACATGCTTTTCGCGCAGTCTGAAGAAAAAGTGTTGACGCGTATCACAGGAGACTTGTAAAACCGATGTGTTCAGATCTAGCTCGTTTCGGTCTAAAACAGCTTGTCTCGTTGTATTAAGCACGAATATATGCTTTTCGCGCAGTCCTGAGAGAAAAAGTGTTGACGCGTATCACATGGACACTTGTAAAACCGATGTGTTCAGATCTAGCTCGTTTCAGTCTAAAGCAGCTTGTCTGGTTGTATTTAGGACGAATACATGCTTTTCGTGCAATTTTGAGAGAAAACATTTCGACGCGTATCACAAGGACAATTGTAAATCCGATATGATCAGATCTAGCTCGTTTTGTTCTAAAAAAGCTTGTCTCGTTGTATTAAGTACAAATACAAGCTTTTCGCGCAGTTATGAGAGAAAAAGTTTTGACGCGTATCACACGGACACTTGTAAAAAAGATGTGTTCACATCTAGCTCGTTTAGGTCTGAAACAGCTAGTCTCGTTGTATTAACACGAATACATGCTTCTCGCGCAGTTATGCGAGAAAAGGTTTTGGCGTGTATCACACGGACACTTGTAAAACCGATGTTTTCAGATCTAGTTAGTTTCGGTCTAAAACAGCTTGTCTCGTTGTATTAAGCACGAGTACATGCTTTTCGCGAAGTTATGAGAGAAAAGGTTTTGACGTGTATCACACAGACACTTGTGAAAGTGTTGTGTCCAGATCTAGTTCGTTTCCGTCTAAAACAGCTTGTCTCGTTGTATTAGGCACTAATACATGCTTCTCGCGCAGTTATGAGAGAAAAAGTTTTGACGCGTATCACACGGACACATGTAAAACCGATGTGTTCAGATTTAACTCGTTTCGGTCTAAAACAGCTTGTCTCGTTGCATTAAGCACGAGTACATGCCTTTCGCGCAGTTATGAAAGAAAAAGTTTTGCTGCGTATGACACGGAAACTTGTAAAACCGACGTGTTCAGATCTAGCTCGTTTCGATCTAAAACGGCTTGTCTCGTTGTATTAAGCACGAATACATATTTTTCGCGCATTTATGCGAGAAAACGTTTTGACGCGTATTACACGGACACTTGTAAAACCGATGTGTTCAGATCTAGCTCGTTTCGGTCTAAAACAGCTTGCCTCGCTGTATTAAGCACGAATACATGCTTTTTGCGCAGTGCTGAGAGAAAAAGTGTTGACGCGTATCACAGGGAGACTTGTAAAACCGATGTGTTCAGATCTAGCTCGTTTCGGTCGAAAACAGCTTGTCTCGTTGTATTAAGCACGAATATATGCTTTTCGCGCAGTCCTGAGAGAAAAAGTATTGACGCGTATCACATGGACACTTGTAAAACCGATATGTTCAGATCTAGCTCATTTCGGTCTAAAACAGCTTGTCTTGTTGTATTTAGCACGAATACATGCTTTTCGCGCAATTATGAGAGAAAAAGTTTTGACGCGTATCACACGGACACTTGTAAAACCGATGTGTTCAGACATAGATCGTTTCGGTCTAAAACAGCTTGTCTCGTTGTATAAAGCACGAATACATGCTTTTCGCGCAGTTATGAAAGAAAAAGTTTTGACGCGTATCACACGGACACTTGTAAAACCGATGTGCTCTAGATTTACCTCGTTTCGGTCTAAAACAGGTTGTCTCGTTGCATTAAGCACGAATACATGCCTTTCGCGCAGTTATGCGAGAAAAAGTTTTGACGCGTATTACACGGACACTTGTAAAAGCGATGTGTTCAGATCTAGCTCGTATCGGTCTAAAACAGCTTGTCTCGCTGTATTAAGCACAAATACACAATTTTCGCGCAGTTATTAGAGCAAAAGGTTTGACGCGTATCAGACGGACACTTGTAAAACCGATGTGGTCAGATCTATCTCCTTTTGGTCTAAAAAAGCTTGTCTGGTTGTATTCAGCGCAAATACAAGCTTTTCGCGCAGTTGTGAGAGAAAACGTTTTGACGCGTATCCCACGGACACTTGTAAAACCGATGTGTTCACATCTAGCTCGTTTCGGTCTAAAACAGCTTGTCTCGTTGTATTAAGCACGAATACATGCTTTTCGCGCAGTTATGCGATAAAAAGTTTTGACGCGTATTACACGGAGACTTGTAAAAACGATGTGTTCAGATCTAGCTCGTTTCGGTCTAAAACAGCTTGTCTCGCTGTATTAAGCACGAATACACGCTTTTAGCGCAGTACTGAGAGAAAAAGTGTTGGCGCGTATCACAGGGAGACTTGTAAAACCGATGTGTTCAGATCTAGCTCGTTTCGGTCGAAAACAGCTTGTCTCGTTGTATTAAGCACGAATATATGCTTTTCGCGCAGTCCTGAGAGAAAATGTGTTGACGCGTATCACATGGACACTTGTAAAACCAATATGTACAGATCTAGCTCGTTTCTGTCTAAAACAGCTTGTCTCGTACTTAGCACGAATACATGGTTTTCGCGCAATTATGAGAGAAAAAAATTCGACGCGTATCACACGGACACTTGTAAATCCGAAATGATCAGATGTAGTTCGTTTCGGTCTAAAACAGCTTGTCTCGCTGTATTAAGCACGAATACATGCTTTTTGCTGAGTGCTGAGAGAAAAAGTGTTGACGCGTATCACAGGGAGACTTGTAAAACCGATGTGTTCAGATCTAGCTCGTTTGGGTCTAAAACAGCTTGTCTCGCTGTAATAAGCACGAATACATGCTTTTTGCGCAGTACTGAGAGAAAAAGTGTTGACTCGTATCACAGGGAGACTGGTAAAACCGATATGTTCAGATCTAGCTCGTTTCGGTTAAAACAGCTTGTCTCCTTGTACTTAGCACGAATACATACTTTTCGCGCAATTATGAGAGAAAAAATTTCGACGCGTATCACACGGACACTTTTAAATCCGATATGATCAGATCTAGTTCGTTTCGGCCTAAAAGAGCTTGTCTCGTTGTATTAAGCACGAATATATGCTATTCGCACTGTGCTGAGAGAAAAAGTGTTGACGCGTATCACATGGACACTTGTAAAACCGTTATGTTCAGATCTAGCCGGTTTCGGTCTAAAACAGCTTGTCTCGTTGTATTGAGCACGAATACATGCTTTTCGCGCAATTATGAGAGAAAAAGTTTTGACGCGTATCACACGGACACATGTAAATCCGATATGTACAGATCTAGTTCATTTCGGTCTAAAACAGCTTGTCTCGTTGTATTAAGCACGAATACATGCTTTTAGCGCAGTCATTAGAGAGAAATGTTTGAAGCGTATCACACGGACACTTGTAAAACCGATGTGTTCAGACATAGCTCGTTTCGGTCTAAAACAGCTTCTCTCGTTGTATTAACACGAATACATGCTTTTCGCGCAGTTATGCGATAAAAAGTTTTGACGCGTATTACACGGACACTTGTAAATCCGATATGATCAGATTTAGTTCGTTTCGGTCTAAAAGAGCTTGTCTCGTTGTATTAAGCACGAATATATGCTATTCGCACAGTGCTGAGAGAAAAAGTGTTGACGCGTATCACATGGACACTTGTAAAACCGATGTGTTCAGATCTAGCTCGTTTCGGTCTAAAACAGCTTGTCTCGTTGTATTGAGCACGAATACATGCTTTTCGCGCAGTTATGAGAGAAAAAGTTTTGACGCGTATCACACGGACACTTGTAAAACCGATATGTTCAGATCTAGCTCGTTTCGGTCTAAAACAGCTTGTCTCGTTGTATTAAGCACGAATACATGCTTTTCGCGCAGTTATGAGAGAAAAAGTGTTGACGCGTATCACACGGACACTTGTAAAACCGATGTGTTCAGATCTAGCTCGTTTCGGTCTAAAACAGCTTGTCTCGCTGTATTAAGCACGAATACATGCTTTTCGCGCAGTCCTGAGAGAAAAAGTTTTGACGCGTATCACACGGACACTTGTAAAACCGATGTGTTCAGATCTAGCTCGTTTCAGTCTAAAGCAGCTTGTCTGGTTGTATTTAGGACGAATACATGCTTTTCGTGCAATTTTGAGAGAAAACATTTCGACGCGTATCACAAGGACAATTGTAAATCCGATATGATCAGATCTAGCTCGTTTTGTTCTAAAAAAGCTTGTCTCGTTGTATTAAGTACAAATACAAGCTTTTCGCGCAGTTATGAGAGAAAAAGTTTTGACGCGTATCACACGGACACTTGTAAAAAAGATGTGTTCACATCTAGCTCGTTTAGGTCTGAAACAGCTAGTCTCGTTGTATTAACACGAATACATGCTTCTCGCGCAGTTATGCGAGAAAAGGTTTTGGCGTGTATCACACGGACACTTGTAAAACCGATGTTTTCAGATCTAGTTAGTTTCGGTCTAAAACAGCTTGTCTCGTTGTATTAAGCACGAGTACATGCTTTTCGCGAAGTTATGAGAGAAAAGGTTTTGACGTGTATCACACAGACACTTGTGAAAGTGTTGTGTCCAGATCTAGTTCGTTTCCGTCTAAAACAGCTTGTCTCGTTGTATTAGGCACTAATACATGCTTCTCGCGCAGTTATGAGAGAAAAAGTTTTGACGCGTATCACACGGACACATGTAAAACCGATGTGTTCAGATTTAACTCGTTTCGGTCTAAAACAGCTTGTCTCGTTGCATTAAGCACGAGTACATGCCTTTCGCGCAGTTATGAAAGAAAAAGTTTTGCTGCGTATGACACGGAAACTTGTAAAACCGACGTGTTCAGATCTAGCTCGTTTCGATCTAAAACGGCTTGTCTCGTTGTATTAAGCACGAATACATATTTTTCGCGCATTTATGCGAGAAAACGTTTTGACGCGTATTACACGGACACTTGTAAAACCGATGTGTTCAGATCTAGCTCGTTTCGGTCTAAAACAGCTTGCCTCGCTGTATTAAGCACGAATACATGGTTTTTGCTGAGTGCTGAGAGAAAAAGTGTTGACGCGTATCACAGGGAGACTTTTGAAACCGATGTGTTCAGATCTAGCTCGTTTCGGTCGAAAACAGCTTGTCTCGTTGTATTAAGCACGAATATATGCTTTTCGCGCAGTCCTGAGAGAAAAAGTATTGACGCGTATCACATAGACACTTGTAAAACCGATATGTTCAGATCTAGCTCATTTCGGTCTAAAACAGCTTGTCTTGTTGTATTTAGCACGAATACATGCTTTTCGCGCAATTATGAGAGAAAAAGTTTTGACGCGTATCACACGGACACTTGTAAAACCGATGTGTTCAGACATAGATCGTTTCGGTCTAAGACAGCTTGTCTCGTTGTATAAAGCACGAATACATGCTTTTCGCGCAGTTATGAAAGAAAAAGTTTTGCCGCGTATCACACGGACACTTGTAAAACCGATGTGCTCTAATTTACCTCGTTTCGGTCTAAAACAGGTTGTCTCGTTGCATTAAGCACGAATACATGCCTTTCGCGCAGTTATGCGAGAAAAAGTTTTGACGCGTATTACACGGACACTTGTAAAAGCGATGTGTTCAGATCTAGCTCGTATCGGTCTAAAACAGCTTGTCTCGCTGTATTAAGCACAAATACACAATTTTCGCGCAGTTATTAGAGCAAAAGGTTTGACGCGTATCAGACGGACACTTGTAAAACCGATGTGGTCAGATCTATCTCCTTTTGGTCTAAAAAAGCTTGTCTGGTTGTATTCAGCGCAAATACAAGCTTTTCGCGCAGTTGTGAGAGAAAACGTTTTGACGCGTATCCCACGGACACTTGTAAAACCGATGTGTTCACATCTAGCTCGTTTCGGTCTAAAACAGCTTCTCTCTTTGTATTAACACGAATACATGCTTTTCGCGCAGTTATGCGATAAAAAGTTTTGACGCGTATTACACGGAGACTTGTAAAAACGATGTGTTCAGATCTAGCTCGTTTCGGTCTAAAACAGCTTGTCTCGCTGTATTAAGCACGAATACACGCTTTTAGCGCAGTACTGAGAGAAAAAGTGTTGGCGCGTATCACAGGGAGACTTGTAAAACCGATGTGTTCAGATCTAGCTCGTTTCGGTCGAAAACAGCTTGTCTCGTTGTATTAAGCACGAATATATGCTTTTCGCGCAGTCCTGAGAGAAAATGTGTTGACGCGTATCACATGGACACTTGTAAAACCAATATGTACAGATCTAGCTCGTTTCTGTCTAAAACAGCTTGTCTCGTACTTAGCACGAATACATGGTTTTCGCGCAATTATGAGAGAAAAAAATTCGACGCGTATCACACGGACACTTGTAAATCCGAAATGATCAGATGTAGTTCGTTTCGGTCTAAAACAGCTTGTCTCGCTGTATTAAGCACGAATACATGCTTTTTGCTGAGTGCTGAGAGAAAAAGTGTTGACGCGTATCACAGGGAGACTTGTAAAACCGATGTGTTCAGATCTAGCTCGTTTGGGTCTAAAACAGCTTGTCTCGCTGTAATAAGCACGAATACATGCTTTTTGCGCAGTACTGAGAGAAAAAGTGTTGACTCGTATCACAGGGAGACTGGTAAAACCGATATGTTCAGATCTAGCTCGTTTCGGTTAAAACAGCTTGTCTCCTTGTACTTAGCACGAATACATACTTTTCGCGCAATTATGAGAGAAAAAATTTCGACGCGTATCACACGGACACTTTTAAATCCGATATGATCAGATCTAGTTCGTTTCGGCCTAAAAGAGCTTGTCTCGTTGTATTAAGCACGAATATATGCTATTCGCACTGTGCTGAGAGAAAAAGTGTTGACGCGTATCACATGGACACTTGTAAAACCGTTATGTTCAGATCTAGCCGGTTTCGGTCTAAAACAGCTTGTCTCGTTGTATTGAGCACGAATACATGCTTTTCGCGCAATTATGAGAGAAAAAGTTTTGACGCGTATCACACGGACACATGTAAATCCGATATGTACAGATCTAGTTCATTTCGGTCTAAAACAGCTTGTCTCGTTGTATTAAGCACGAATACATGCTTTTAGTGCAGTCATTAGAGAGAAATGTTTGAAGCGTATCACACGGACACTTGTAAAACCGATGTGTTCAGACATAGCTCGTTTCGGTCTAAAACAGCTTCTCTCGTTGTATTAACACGAATACATGCTTTTCGCGCAGTTATGCGATAAAAAGTTTTGACGCGTATTACACGGACACTTTTAAATCCGATATGATCAGATTTAGTTCGTTTCGGTCTAAAAGAGCTTGTCTCGTTGTATTAAGTACGAATATATGCTATTCGCACAGTGCTGAGAGAAAAAGTGTTGACGCGTATCGCATGGACACTTGTAAAACCGTTATGTTCAGATCTAGCCTGTTTCGGTCTAAAACAGCTTGTCTCGTTGTATTGAGCACGAATACATGCTTTTCGCGCAATTATGAGAGAAAAAGTTTTGACGCGTATCACACGGACACATGTAAATCCGATATGTTCAGATCTAGTTCGTTTCGGTCTAAAACAGCTTGTCTCGTTGTATTAAGCACGAATACATGCTTTTAGCGCAGTCATGAGAGAGAAATGTTTGAAGCGTATCACACGGGCACTTGTAAAACCGATGTGTTCAGACATAGCTCGTTTCGGTCTAAAACAGCTTGTCTCGTTGTATAAAGCACGAATACATGCTTTTCGCGCAGTCCTGAGAGAAAAAGTGTTGACGCGTATCACATGGACACTTGTAAAACCAATGTGTTCAGATCTAGCTCGTTTCAGTCTAAAGCAGCTTGTCTGGTTGTATTTAGGACGAATACATGCTTTTCGTGCAATTTTGAGAGAAAACATTTCGACGCGTATCACACGGACAATTGTAAATCCGATATGATCAGATCTAGTTCGTTTCGGTCCAAAAGAGCTTGTCTCGTTGTATTAAGCACGAATATATGCTATTCGCACAGTGCTGAGAGAAAAAGTGTTGACGCGTATCACATGGACACTTGTAAAACCGTTATGTTCAGATCTAGCCGGCTTCGGTCTAAAATAGCTTGTCTCGTTGTATTGAGCACGAATACATGCTTTTCGCGCAATTATAAGAGAAAAAGTTTTGACGCGTATCACACGGACACTTGTAAAAAAGATGTGTTCACATCTAGCTCGTTTAGGTCTGAAACAGCTAGTCTCGTTGTATTAACACGAATACATGCTTCTCGCGCAGTTATGCGAGAAAAGGTTTTGGCGTGTATCACACGGACACTTGTAAAACCGATGTTTTCAGATCTAGTTAGTTTCGGTCTAAAACAGCTTGTCTCGTTGTATTAAGCACGAGTACATGCTTTTCGCGAAGTTATGAGAGAAAAGGTTTTGACGTGTATCACACAGACACTTGTGAAAGTGTTGTGTCCAGATCTAGTTCGTTTCCGTCTAAAACAGCTTGTCTCGTATTAAGCACTAATACATGCTTCTCGCGCAGTTATGAGAGAAAAAGTTTTGACGCGTATCACACGGACACATGTAAAACCGATGTGTTCAGATTTAACTCGTTTCGGTCTAAAACAGCTTGTCTCGTTGCATTAAGCACGAGTACATGCCTTTCGCGCAGTTATGAAAGAAAAAGTTTTGCTGCGTATGACACGGACACTTGTAAAACCGACGTGTTCAGATCTAGCTCGTTTCGATCTGAAACGGCTTGTCTCGTTGTATTAAGCACGAATACATACTTTTCGCGCATTTATGCGAGAAAACGTTTTGACGCGTATTACACGGACACTTGTAAAACCGATGTGTTCAGATCTAGCTCGTTTCGGTCTAAAACAGCTTGCCTCGCTGTATTAACCAAGAATACATGCTTTTTTGCGCAGTACTGAGAGAAAAAGTGTTGACGCGTATCACAGGGAGACTTGTAAAACCGATGTGTTCAGATCTAGCTCGTTTCGGTCTAAAACAGCTTGTCTCGCTGTATTAAGCACGAATACATGCTTTTAGCGCAGTACTGAGAGAAAAAGTGTTGGCGCGTATCACAGGGAGACTTGTAAAACCGATGTGTTCAGATCTAGCTCGTTTCGGTCGAAAACAGCTTGTCTCGTTGTATTAAGCACGAATATATGCTTTTCGCGCAGTCCTGAGAGAAAATGTGTTGACGCGTATCACATGGACACTTGTAAAACCGATGTGTTCAGATCTAGCTCGTTTCGGTCTAAAACAGCTGGTCTCTTGTACTTAGCACGAATACATGGTTTTCGCGCAATTATGAGAGAAAAAGATTCGACGCGTATCACACGGACACTTGTAAATCCGAAATGATCAGATGTAGTTCGTTTCGGTCTAAAACAGCTTGTCTCGCTGTATTAAGCACGAATACATGCTTTTTGCTGCAGTGCATGAGAGAAAAAGTGTTGACAGCGTATCACAGGGATTCTTGTAAAACCGATGTGTTCAGATCTAGCTCGTTT